>PVHP010000483.1:0-145000 GCA_004024765.1 Zapus hudsonius
ACAATTTTCCACTTAGTTTTTATTTAATAAGCACTATTAACTAACACAAGATGCCTAATGCTTCTCTAAGCACTTTAGAAAAATTAATTCACTTGATCCTCATAACAATCTTAAGACTGGCTGATTAAGAATTTCTGACGGTATGTGTGGCACAAGGAGACTCCTTGGAGTGAATGCCATGGCTGGAATTCCAGGTGGGCTCTTGGGTTCCATGGACATTCTTTTCTTTTCTTCTTTTTCCTATAGGATTTTACTCTAGCCCAGGCTGCCCTCCAACTCATAGAGATCCTCCTACCTCTGCTTCCAGAGTGCTGGGATTAAAGGTGTGCACCACCATGCCTGACTCCATGGTTATTTTTTAAACCATCAAGCTATATGGTGTCTATCTTCAAGAAGCCAGGAAGCATCTTAGACCATAATGTGGATATAAATGACCAGCATGCAATAGAGAAAATGTGTTCCCTTGTGTATTCCTGTGTTAGGGAATTTCGTCTAGCAATTTTTTTCTTTGCACATCAAACTACAATATCCAAGCTTACCATCCAAAGTCACATGGACGTGCATTCAAAAACACTTATCATGGCTGTATATCCAGATATGCATGCCATTATCTATCCAGATATGCATAATATTCTCACAACAATTAATTTTGCTATTCAAAATAATTTTTAAAACACAAAGAACTAATGCTTTTGTAGGCTTGGCTTTTTTTTATCAAAAAATATAACATGATATAAAATTCTATCCTTTTTCAATGAAAATGATTTTGACATTAAATGGTCTTTAAAACTATAGAATTGGGGAAGACAGCTCAGTCGCTAAAGATACTTGCTTGTTTGCCAGCCTGCCAGCCCAAGTTTGATTCCCCAGCACCCACATCAAGCTGGATGCAAAGTGGTTCTTGTGTCTGTGATTCCAATGTGACTATGGAAATGGGAAGCAGAGCCAGGAGAGTTTGGAAGCCGGACTGATACACAGGAAGTGAGGTGGCAAAAACAAAACAACAATGGGAGACCCTTTCAAAAACAGTTGTCCTCCACGTGTGTGCTGTGGTATGTCCACAACCCCCCCCATCCACACAAACTAAAAACACACATAAGAAAACAATAGAGTTTATTTCTTGTAAAACGAGCTAAAAAGATACACAGAAGATGAACTATAAATAGTCTGTTCTTGAAAAGATTACATTCAATTTTTGATAGCTGTGGGAATAATGTCAAAATGATGACCGTCTTCATATATTACATCCATCTGACTTCAGCCTACCTTTGGACTTAAAACCTATCTCTATAGGTTGCTCTCTACAGGTTGCTCATTCTAGGCCTTTCTTTTATCCCAAGGTTTGACAATCCTCCGGAGGATCTGCTTTCACATGCTCTGTGCCTTCAGTTCATTGTTTACTTTTGTGCTTTGACCAGTGTTTTTAGCTGGCTTGTGTAGGAGCCCTGGGCTCCATAGAGCGTCTTTGGCCCTATCAGAAGCCCCAGAAGCCTGTGTGTTCTAAGGACAAAATCAATTCTGCATTACAGCAGAACTTGTGAGGCAGGTTACATCATCTACCCAAGTAGCAGCACCTAACCTGATCAGTTTCAACTTTCACTGGTTAAAATCTCAGCTGGGCATTGTGGTGCACCATGTGTTCTCAGCACTTGGAAGGCAAAGGGAGGAGAAGCAACACCAGTTCAAGGCCACCCTGAGACTATACAGTGAATTTATTTCAGGTTTACAGAGTCCAGGGGAACATCATTGATGGCAGAAGAAGCTGTCTCCCTTTCATAGATCCAAGCAGAGAGACACCACCAACAGCCAACACCACCAGTAAGCACAAACAATCAGAGCTCAATCAGCTCTCTTCACACCTTTGGGCCTGAATACAGATCTAACCCCAAACACACTTTAGGGTTGGACTCCAGGATCCACCACCCTCAGTGATGCCTCCTTCAGCTGGAGACGCAAGTTACAAGCTCAGTTTTAATAAACACCCTAGTCTATGGGTCCACACATTCAAATTGCCATATTCAAACTACCACAGCTAGTTAATGTAGATGTGAGTAACATTGAAACACTAAGAAAACCCCAAAGATTCTAGCTGGGAATACTGTGGTAGATGAGAATGTATCCAGAACCAGTAGAGAGGCCTGTTTCAGTCATAAAGAGACCCTGAGCATTGAGGACCATGAATCACAACGATGATTCATTGGTGTTTACCTGGTGATGATCACTCTGTTTGGGATTAACGTTTATCTTGCCCTTGGCCCATCTTGGCTAGAACTGAGATTTAAAAAGTAGCAGCAAATTTCCAAGACTTAGGGTCAATCAGGGGCAGCAGGCTCTGCCAGGAAGGGTAGGGGGAGGCACGAATCTGGAATCCAGGAAATCTAGGAGGAATGTTTCTTTATGATAAGGAGCTGAGTGTTGAAATTTAATCCTCCAAACCTCTGCCTCCCCAACAGTGCATTAAGTGGCTCCTATTAGCCTGATTGCACCAAGATACCCAGAGAGCAGAGGGAACGTTAGAAGCTGCAAACCACGGCCAAGATATTGGAAACTGTGCTTCTGTCATGATTTAGGAGTCTTGCTAAATCCATAACTAGAAATGTGTGACAGCCTGGGATCCAGAAATCTTTCATCTTCCTGCTGGAATACATGTTCGCTTGTGCCGTAAAATGGAAACTGGCGGTGAATGCCGCTGTAAAGTTCCTGTTCCCTTAGTAGCAAGGTGGGGATGAGAGTGTAATTGCACGTAGAAATGCTGCCCTGGGCCTCCTCACCGGGCTGCTGAGAGAGGAGGCATCCATCTATTACCTGATTCCAGGGCAACCTATGCAATCTAAAGGTTTCTCATTAGCAACTTTCATTGCATCTGCAGTGGTGGGCTTTCAGCTAATCCTGACGGGGGGAGGGGCTGTCCTTGGAAACCTCTATCAAAGCATTTAGCACTTCTAAGGGACCCTCCTGCAATGATGGAAAGCAGGTTTCCAGAAAGGAGGAGCCTGTAACTTTTCTAGCTTAACCTCTTGCTATTCCTGTGGGTTCTCTGCCACCCATCCCTGCATGCAGTCCCTTGGGGACTGATTACTTCTAGGAGTCAGGAGGGATATTATGCCACTCCCGTCATGAAGTTAGAGGAGGAGGAAGATGCGGAAGGCAGAAGCTGGGTCAGGAACTGGATGGGGATTCAGAGAGGCAGCCTGGGCACATATCACACTTTGCAAGAAGGAACAACACTCCTAACCAAAGTCAATGACCCTCACCTGTGCACTCCTTCCCTTGTAAACCCCCCCCCCCATTCCCCGCTGTTGATTCTGGGAGCCCAGCAGGTTAACACATGAGCACTCAAAGCCCATCTCTCTGCAGTGCAATTCACTGATCCCAATCTGCAGGGCAGCTAGTTTCCTCGAGAACTTGGTTCAGCCACAGTGGCGCTTGCTGCCACTAAGTCTCTCCTCTGTGTGCTTTCCTCTTGTCACTACAGTCTGCCCAAGTCAGCAAGGTCCCACGGCAGTGACTGGCTAAGACCTGAAGGGCTCTTCATCCAATTCCTGCCATGCCGTATGGCCAGTGCGTGCCCAGGGCTTCCTGGCATCCTTCCAGGTGCAGTCCCTGCAAGGCTGCCCCCTCTCTCCTCAGGTAAGGTTGGCATTGTGGAGTCTCACTGCCGGATTTTCATGGGTACTAAGGGCAAGATTTAATTCTAGACCAGAGAAGCCTGGGGCGGTCCCTGGTATTGTGGTTGGTGACCTCCTAGGTGATACTAATGTGTCACTGAGGCCAAGCCTCAACCCCCATGAAGCACAGGTCTGAAGCTGTCCTCTCACTGGGCTGGATAGAGAATAACTCTGCTATGCTGGTCTCAGCTCCCAGCGTCTCTCTGCTTCCCCACAAGGCTGGTCTGTCCTTGGGTGGTGCACAGGTGTGGCTGGAAGCCAGACTTGGATCACACATCACGCTTAATGTTACTAAGTGGTGATGGAGATTTGCTAGGTGTACTTAGATCTGGGAGGGAGCTGTGGCTGCTGAGTGGTCTGGGTGGAAAAAAGCAGGTAGAAGGGTTCAGAGCAGTTTCAAAACCCATTCCTGACAGCGGAATTCTTCAGGAACCCTCAGGCTGTCTGTCAGAAGGGTAGTGTCTCCCTTGGGAAGCTGAGGAGATTTGTAATTGATGGCGTGCTTAGAAGGAGCTGATGTGAGGTATAAGTTATGGTATGCATGGAAGGCATTTGATGTGGAAAGGACTGTGTGGAAAGCGTCTCCTTGCTATGAGGGTGTTACCCAGTCATCCGGCAGACCCAGGATTGGACCCACTGTAGCGAGCATTGCTGACCCAATGATCATTGTTTGAAAGCCATGGGTGCACACAGGTCTTGACGATGAATTTGGAGATCTTGTCTTTGTAAGTGGGGAGCAGCCTTGACATTGTGTAATTCTGTTAACCTTGCTAAGGGCATGATTCCTCATTGGCAGAATTGTTCTTTGTTCCAAGCCCTAGGAATTCTGGTCCTGGAATTTGTTCCAGGCAACCTTCTAGGTCAAAGGTTGTCAAACCTTTGCAGCAGGAGGAGCACCTGGAAGGCTGATTAACAGAGGGCTGGGCCTCCACCCCAGAGTTTCTGATTGAGTGGGTGAGGGGCCGGGCTTTGTATATATTCCTGGCAAAGTCCCTGGTGAGGTTAATGCTGAGAGTTCTAGGCTCTTGGAGAACTGCCATGCAGACTTGTGCAGGCTGTCACGGTATTGCTTTGAGGCCAGTGTTGTCTTTTCTTATGTCCCTTCTGGTTAACAGCTATGAAAACTATCAACCAGGGTGTTGTAGTCAGCTTTTCAGTTGCTGCACAGAAAGAACCCAAGCAAAAGTGGCTTGTGGAGGAATGAGTTTATTTTGGCTTACCGACTTGAGGGGAGACTCCATCATGGTAGGGAAAATCATGGCATGAGCAGAGAGATGGACATCACTTCCACCATAGCACTGCAAACAGCGGCAGGAAGGTATGCCAAACACTGGCAAGGGGAAGCTGGTTTATAATCCCCATAAGCCCGCCCCCAACAACACAGCTCCAGCGAGGTTGTAAAACCCAAACTGCCATCAGCTGAGTATCAGTCACTCAGAACATATTCGTTTGTTTGTGGGGGACACCTGGATCAAACCATGACATAGGTCCTTAACCAACATATGCTGTGTTGGTCTCTTTGGGCAGGGGCGGGGCTTCTCCGTATCTGAAATGCTCTGAACCCAGGTTCCAAACTCTGCTAAACCTGTTTCTTCCTAATCATATCATCTTGCTCTACCACCCCCCCACCTCACCTTTACACCCACACATGGGCCTCCTTACTGTTCCTGCAGGAGGCCAGGCCCTACCCCATCACACACCTTGGCTCTGGTCTTTCCTAGTTAGAATGCTCCTCTTGGACTCCCGGCCGCTCTGGCCCTTCTTAACCCTCAGCCCCCAACTCCAATGTCTCCTCTCCAGAGAAACCTTCCTTGGGCATCCTGTGAAATGGGACCATTACATGGGTTTTATAACTGACATGGGCCCCCTTCACATCATGGTCATAGCAGAATATGCATACATGCTGTGTTGATTTGGTTGCATATGGGGTAAAGTGTATGGAGTGAGTAGTGGCTTTTTCTGATACTTACAAAGTATTTTCTAATGATGTGTGGCTGCTACTGAAGGCAGCCCTTCACTACCCTTCTCTGCTGGTTGCCTGTTTTCTTTGCAGCCCAGATTAAATTTATTTTCATTTACTATATATGTGTAGTATGCATGCACGTGTGTGCATGTGAGTATGGGGGCCAGAGGTGGACATTGGGAGGGTTTTTCTCAATCACTCTCCTCCTTACTCACTGAGGCAGGGTCTCTCACTTGACCCCAGAGCTTGCTGATTTGATTAGTCTAACCGCTTTTGTCTTGGGTCAGCAGGTTTCCTGAGCATTGACGATATAGACAAGATATAGACAAACCACCATCTCCACCTGCTGCTGGGGATCCAAGCTCACGTTGTCATGTTTGTACAGCAAGTGATTTATGCCTGAGCCATCTTTTCCTTTATGATTACTTGCAGATCATATCTCCCAAACTAGAAATTGATTTCCTGAGGGCCTTGTCTGCCTCATTCACTGTGTCCTGGGCGTGACCAGGCAGTAGGTGCATGTATCCATTTCCTGAATCAGTGGGTGAGTGCATTTTCTAGGGTAATGGTGAATGGGAGCTCTTTTCCTCTGTGATCACTACTATAAGTCACCAGGAATGCCCCACCAATATGAAATTAGTTCCAAAGCATTTGGGGCAAGACTTGGCCATGCTAGAGCCTAAAGTGGTGTAGCTCAGAGCTGGCTTGGTATCTCATTGTCTGCCTAGTGTAGCTGAAGGCTCACAACCCTGGAAGTACCAAGGCAGACCAGCCTCCGCTGCAGCTGGCAGGAAGATGTGACAGGTGATTAAGCAACATGAATATCCTTCCCTTGCAGAGGGGGTGGAGCCGTAGAAGTGTCAGTAATAGATAATTGCCCATTTTCTATGGAGGGTTTATAGGCCAATCTC
Organism: Zapus hudsonius; assembly: GCA_004024765.1. Classification (NCBI taxonomy): domain Eukaryota; kingdom Metazoa; phylum Chordata; class Mammalia; order Rodentia; family Dipodidae; genus Zapus; species Zapus hudsonius. Next base: position 6,543 of record PVHP010000483.1, read on the forward strand.
AATTAATTGTTTCTGAAAGAGTTGTAAAATTAGGCAAGGAGACCATCCGAGATGATGGCTCGTGAGGGGCGGCCGCACAGACAGGCTATTAGCATCGTGGAGGTCAGAATGGTCTGGAAGTGAAGGGCATCCTGTTTTCAGAATGAGGCCACCAGTAGAAGCAGCATCTTGTAGTAAGTTTATAGGGCGAGTAGAGGAAGGTTCAGCTTCCAGCACAAGGCAAGGGAGACAGGACAGATTTCTGTGTGGTGGAGCAGGGAGGTAGAGACATAGGAAGTCATGTAGAAAATTTGATCTGTAGAAGCAGCAGGCTCCTTTCTCTTCTCTTTTCACAAGTGTGTAGTGTGTGTGAGTATAGTGCATGCATGTGTGTGTGCAGGAACACATGCTTGTGGAGGCCAGAGGAGAACATTGGGTGTCCTCCATTATTGCTCCTCTGTCTTGGTCCCTGAGACAGAGTCTCTCTGAACCTTTGGTCAGATTAGCCCCATTGATTCTCCTGCCTCTGTCCTTCCCATAGGCTTGGGGTTATAGGTGTGCGTGACCATGATCAGCTTTTTATGCAGGCTCTGGGGATGGAACTCAGGCCCTCATATTTGTATAGTACACACTGAGACATCTCTCTGGCCCTCAGGCTCCTCTCACAGGAGGAGGAATCCACAGTGTGTTGACAGGATTCCCTGCAATATTTGCAGGTGCAGAATTTAAGGTAGTGCACATTTCCCTGTGAGACCAAGGGAGGTGGGAACAAACTGCTCCACTAGTGATCCTTGAGTGTCAGGGACATTGACAACATTGTCCACATTGTCACAAACAATCATCAGGTGGTCAGTGAGGGGCTGGAATCATACATGATTTTAAAAATTCAGGAGTGCAATAGAGAACATATAACCCGTGTTTCTTTAGTGTAGTGGCATAATGTCTCATGGGCAAATTCGGACTAAAAAGTGTGACTGATTTGTAAAGAAAACGGTTCAGAAACTGGCCAGACCAAGCATCATCACATGAATTCTTGAGACTGTCCAGAACTCGGGATTTTATACCCATGCAAACCAGGGTGCATGCTTTCTCTTTGTTTTGGAGTTGGAAAGGCAAGGAAATGCATTTTGCTCAAAATCCACATAAAATTTGAAGATGGGAATAAGATTAGTCCTACTGACCCCTGTCCCATTTTTTTTTTATTTGTTTTTTCAAGGTAGTGTCTCGCACTAGTCCATGCTGACCTGGAATTCACTATGTAGTCTCAGGGTGGCCTCAAACTCAGGTGATCTTCCTACCTCTGCCTCCCCAGTGCTGGGATCAAAGGCGTGCACCACCATTCCCAGACCATTATTTTTTAAAATACATGTGTGCAAGTACATTCGTGTGCAGGCACATGTGTGTATGTATGAGCATACATGCGTGTGGAGGTCAGAGGACAACGTTGTATTATCCTCAGGAATACCATCCACCTTGTTTTGTGAGACAGGATCTGTCATTGGCCTAGAACTCACCAAATGAGCTAGACTGGATGGCCAGTGAGCTCCAGGGATCTGCCTGTCTCTGCCTCCTAGTGTTGGGATTAGAGTTGCATGTCACCATGCCTGGCATTTTTAACTTGGGTTCTGAGGATCAGGTCTGGATGCATGCTTTACTGGCTAAGCTATCCTCCCTAGCTCTTTGCCCTCACTCCCAGTTCATTCTTGCCATGAACTAGAAGTTCCCCAGAGAGTCTCCTGGAGGAGAGGAGGAGCCTACTTAACTATGTGGATCAGCCAAGTTAGCTCTGGCTTTCTGACCAACAGAAGCCAGGCTGTTCTGCTGATGCTGGCCTCCCTAAAGCACCTGTTGGACATGCCTCTGCACACATGAACTTCAGCATATTTAGATCATTAAATGGGGGCTTAGTCACTGTCAACTACGCTGGTAGTTTTGATCAGTAGTGACACCGAAAGTTGTTCCTGGCCTGTTTCCCATGATGATTTCACTATCTCTGAAAGGAAACTCAGGTAGGAGAATTCTCAAATACATAGTCCCTTCTTTATTGTTGATCCAGGATGGTAGCCACTAGCTGCACAAGGCCATTTACATGTACATTTAACTAGATGAAAATTATAAATTTAGACTGAATTTGAAACTTAAAATTTAAAATTCTTTTTAAAATATATATTTATTGTCCATAATGAGTTACATTATTTAGTGGGCAAATAATGAGTTGTTATCCCCAATTCCCCAATTCCCCCCTCCCCATCCCCGATCAGCTGGATATCCTCCTCCGTGGGCTGTCTGTATTAGTCCTTGTGGCAGGGGATCCTGGATAGCCTAGTACTCAGCCCGGTCTTCCTGGCCCAAGTGTGTTGTTGAAAATTTAAAATTCTTATTTGCTCTGGTTAAGACTGCAAATGCTTAATGATGCCATGTGACCAGTGGCTGCCATATTATATAGGGCAAGTGTGGAATAGTCATTCATGACAATGGCCGTTGGGCCATGCTGTATGAATGAGTACTTTCTGAAACTGTGGAGCACGTCAGTCTCTTTTCAGAGAGGATCATTCCAGGGGGTTTCAGCGAGCAGATGCTTGAAAAGGGGGAACAGAGTCAGAAAGGCTCTTGAACTTTTGCAGTTCATAGCCATTTCTTAGTGTACTTGCAGAGCCCCAGGATATGGCTCTTGTCAACACACCGACTCCATCTGGGGTTGATTGCCATCTCTGCACGAGTTTGATGTCTATCCTGGGTTTACTAATTCAAAGGAATTCTTGCCATTTCTGGAGAGGGCTAATATGCAGTGAATCAAAAAGGTACAAAATAAATCACCAATAATTCCATTCTTTAAGACATCGACTCACTGATGTTCTCGCCTCTGGCAAAGGAGCACACTAGGAAGAGAGGTGACCTAGAGTTGGAGGGACATTTATTTTGGAATCTCTCCAAATGCAGTCTGAAGACTGAGCTAGCAGAGCTAGTGCTGGCTGGAGCGAACTCTGGATGTTTTTGCTAAAGGTACTTATCCCGTCTAGCAATTCATGGCTGATGTTTGAATGATGCAGGAGGGGCATCGATTGAATGCTAAGAAAACAATGTGCCACACGCTCAGGGAAAATCAATAATGCAGGAAAATTTACTGGCTGCTCTTCAAATCTTAGTTCCCCTCATTGTTGGGTCTGGCACAGGCTGGTTTTTGAGGTTAGAGGTTAGGCAGTAAGTACCACTTACTAGCTCTTTGGTAGACCTGAGAAGAGATTTAATTGAGTTGTTTTCTATGATAATGAAATGGAAAGCGAGTGCAGGATGCTGGCTGCAAAACGGGCTGGAGCCCCTGCCCCCTGTGCTGAGAGCAGCTCCTCAGAGCGTGGGGATGACTGTGAGGAAGCGAACCGCAAGCGGTGCTGGGAGTAGGGTTTCTGAAGCAGGAAGCCTTGCTTGGCTCCTAGGGCTGTGTGATTGCCCATCTGGCCTTGGCTGGGATTTGAGTTCATGACCCTGCTTGGAGGAAAGCCAGACACTGCTTCTAACTAAGACAGTCTGAAGGAAAGGGCCGAAGAGAAGTGGAAGAGTTAGTTGTCTGTAGTGATCAGAACTGGAGGTGATATTTGCTTTGTCTGGTCCATCCTTTCTTTCTTTTTTTATTCAAACATTTTTTATTGTCCATAATGAGTTACAACATTTAGTGGGCAAACAATGAGTTGTTATCCCCAATTCCCCGCTGCCCTCCCCTCCCCCCTCCACTGGATAACCTCCTCCATTGTTCGTCTGGATCAGTCCTTGTGACAGGGGACCATGGATAGCCTAGTATTCAGCCAGGTTCTCCTGGCCATGCCTCTGGATAATCTCCCCCACCACGGCTCTTACAATCTTTCCGCCCCCTCTTCCGCATGTTTCTCTGAGTCGTGGTGGATGAGTATTAAGGCTGCTTTAAGGTTGTGAGCTTAGGGGTCTTTGTGTCGAAGATCATTGGTTTCTGTCTCAGCAATATCCTACCGGCGTGTGCCACCACAACCGGCTGGTCCATCCTTTCATGAGCATAAAAAATAAGAAGTTAGAGACAGATTGAGAGACTTGGAACAAGCAGGGCAGAGAGCCAGCTGGAGGGCAGGCTACGGAGATCAGTGAGCAACCGAGCATTGAACTCTGGGCAGTAATGTGTTGAGTTATAGCCCTGGTCCTTGAAGGATGGCTAGAAGTCATCGAGTCTGTCAATTTTACGAAGTTGTCACTCTTGTGTTATATTAGCTGAAATAGTAACTGCTGGAGGAGGAATCAGCCTTCCGTGCTATATTGCCACCTCCCCATATTGATTTTGTGTGGGTGGGCAGTGATTCATAGGACCTCTTCCCCCCCTTCTTCCTAGCTCTAGATTCTTAAGCTGCTGTGTGTTGCATTTGTTAGCTGGGATAGTTCAGCATGGCTTTTGTTGCATTTGTGGGTATTGGTTTGGGGTTTGAGAGGGTGAGGAAGGTCTGTGGTAAAATCAGCAAATGTGAAGTAAGTGCAGCAAGGAGTAAGGTGGCATTTGCCAATCGGCGGCTGATAGAAGCTCTCCTGATGGGAGCTCTCACCCTTCAACTCAGGGACATCTCTGAGAGAGCAGAGAGGAAAGTAACATAGTGGGAATGTTGATGTTTTCCAGGATGCTCTGTTTGCTGAAAAAATTGCCACAGGCTCTCCCATGGAGAGAGTTTAGAGTTTCTCAGGACAGGGCAGGGCTAGGGGTGTAGCCAGTGGGAGAGCATTTACCCACCGGGCATGTTCTTCTGGGTTCGGTTCAACAACGTGTGCAAAAGAAAAATGTTCCAAGTTTGCAAGTTTAGAAGGGCACTAGGTGCTCTCAGGAGGATCTAATCTGGCTTTTTGGCAGCTACTGAGGTGCTGTGGGAGACATTTTGTCTCTTCTTTGCTAGGGTTTGGGATCAGAGTCTGACTGCTGCTGGCCATCAGCTTTGGATCAGACACAAACATGTCCCAAATTGGGCTAATGTTGAATGAAAGGTGACATTAATGAGAACTCTGAAATCTATGCTTGCCTCATACAAATGATATCTTGACCATGGGGTAGGAACTTGGAGCCTGTCCTTAGTATATTTTCACTATAATTGAGTTCTTTTGTAGTAGACTCGTACTTGATTTTAGGCAAAACCATACCAGGTGGTGCTTATCCAACACATCATATGATATTATATGCTCTATTCATTGTTAATGTTTATAGATTATAATAATATGTAGTAGCTCATATGATGGCATCATTATTTTATCATTTCTGATATAAGAATTTTTTCATCATTATACAGATTGAATATCTTTGATCCAAAATGTTGAGGCCAGAAGCTTTTCAGACTTTAGATATTTGCATAGACTTGACCAGTTGACCATCTCTAACTCAAAAGTCTAAAATGTGAAGACTTTTGAATATGGCATTATGCTTAAAAGTTTGACTTTGTAGCACTTTGGACTTTAGAGTTCAGGGTCAGGGATTCTCAGTGTCCTCTGTGTATTAAGTCCGACTGTGAGCTACACGCTGTGTTAGGTACTTTCGAATATCTTCTTTAACTCACAGGAAACCCTGCAGGCGAGTATGTCTCTGAGATTTACAGAATTGAAGAGCCCAGCCTCAGACACACAGAACAATGGCAGAGCCAGGCCCTCATGTGTTACCACCACCTTCTCTCTGTCTCATGCGCACGACTCTGGGACTTTGGGTGGCACGGCAGGTGCCTCCAAGGTCAAGGGCTGTTTCTCCCTCAGGCCTCTGCTTTCAGAATGATGGAGAAACCAGTTTCAGCTTTCAGAAGGATGTCATTTTTCCAGAGACCTGAGGATGGCCCTGAGCCCCATTAGTTGGCTGGCACTGTGGAATTCAGGGTGGTTGTTTAATGGGTCATGGAGCCAGTTCACTGCAGGGTCACCCCATTCCTGCTGACCCTTAGCAATGCATTTGCAGATGGGCAGGGGACTCGTGGTGCATTGTTCCCAGGGCAGCTTGGTGAATGAGCTGTGTTGATTAGCAGCCCCTCCCCACTCTGAAGGGCTGCCTCCTTTAAGTAATGTGTGAGGAACTGTGCAAGGAGCCGTGCGATGAATTATGACCGGGGCTGGGAAGTGGGTGAATTCACTCAGTCTCATCTTTGTTCTCAATTTCAAGAGTAACAACATATCCCAATCCCTGAGGATGGACCCTTCTATCACATCCCATGGAATCAAGAGACTATTTGTCTTATTTACTTCCTGCTCAGGGGTTTCCAGATGAGCCCACAGTACCGGTTTGTGCAGTCAGTTGCTCATACATATTTTGGGAGCACCCAGAAGCACCTGCAATTACTCACGTGAACAGTATGCCTGGGAACATACATCAGTGATGTTGTAGCAAGGTCACTCTAGCCCTCCATAAGCCCGAGGTCCCCACAGACCCTCATGCTGGACAGCAATATTGAAGAGAGGCAGAAGTGTGCCTGGGACACAAGCAGTTTGTGTCTGTTGTCCTGGAATGGTCACGAGTAACTCAGCCTTCCACTCTGAAAGTGTGCTTTTAGACAAAAACGTCTACTTATTCCTTACCAGGAATGCAGGTGCTAGGGTCCACAGCTAAAGTATGAACCTTGGGTTTTATTATGATTGGCTACATGAACATGGGGAATTAGCTTTCTCAACTTTACCCTCCTCATCTCTAAACTGAAAGGAACAATCAGTACGATTTCTGAGGGCTTTATGAAGATACAATACAATAATATACAAGATGGGTTTGGTATAGAGTCTTTATGCACAGCATTTGATGAAGATTGAGTTTCCTCTGCAGTGTGCATGACTTGCTGTTTCTAGTGTGCATGAAGGCAAAATTGTATTTTCTACAACCGAATCTATTTTACAACTCAGATCCCCTCAACCCCTCCATTTACTGAGACTGGCAATATTTAACAATGAGCCTGTGTTCAATGTTTAGCTCGGCCAGTTACTTTCTGTGCTGGCTCACATAAATCTCAACTCTTCTCTCATTGTTCTCTTGGACAATGACAACTTTGAGTCCAGGACTGAAAGTTCCAAGCTCTACCTGGTTTCAAATCCTGGCTCACCTAACCACGGCTATGCAAGCATGGAGGAGTCCCTTGGTGACCCTGCCCTAATCTTGGACTGCCTACATGACCATCTGATTCTACCCTGCTTCAATCTTGCTGATCTTTGAAGACAAAATGGCTGTAGTGAGGAGTCACTCTTCAGTTGGGTTAGCAAGAATTGGCCGGATCTAAGATGGCTGCTACAGTGATGACAACCTCTAATTTCTTTGTAATTCCACCTGCCTGCATGCTAAGTGTCACTGTCCCCACTATCATGACAGTTGACAGATGCCATAATGATGAGGACAAAAGTAACAAAGATGGCACCCATATTTCTGGAAATATCTCTTCATCCCTGAGAATGGACCCAATATTCTTCCTCTCCTATCCCTTCCCCTCACTTCTTTTATCCTATGTCTAAAACCTCCCATGCCCTAATGGGTCAAGCAGTTGATTTTGAGTTTATCTCCCTTTTTCTTATGCACTTGGTCATTGCTCCTTATCAGAACTTTCAGAACTTAGTCTTGCTATTGATCCCACAATTCCAAGAGGAGAGAAAGGAATCAGCTTGGTATAAAAAATGAGTGACACATTTGGCATGCCAGAGGGACAGGTCAGGTCCATTAATTTCCTCTATGGAGAACTGCTTCATGTGAATAAGCAAGCTGCTATCACCAGCCAAGGAACACTGTGGGGTGGGTAGGTGGGTGGGGAGCCAGGGGTGGTATTCATTTCTTCTTGGTTTCCAGTATCTACTGTAAGGCAGGGATGTTGGCTCCCAAAGACATCGATTGTCAGGAATGTTTGATCCCTTGGGGCAGGGGGTTCACTTGCTTCTCTAAAGTTGAAATTTATATTTATTGCAGACCAGCTCCTCCTAAGCCTTGGAGTCTCTCTTCTGGGATGCTGAGAGATATCTCTGTTATGAACACAGGGCTTTCTACAGGAACTTGGGAGACAGTAGCCCTTTAAACACTTGTTTGGAGCTTTGTTGACATTAGGGATCTGGGCTTGGTGATGTGTATGTCTGGTTATTGTGTCCTGACAACTGCAGCATTGTATTTTGAAGAACCATTTCTCTTATTATTTCCTCCTATTTTCTGAGAACAGCCACTTCTCAGATTGCAGGGATTTAACTGTTAACTTTTACTGTATAAAAGGAGAGTGGCTATCTGCTATCTGTGGGGTAAGAGCCCATAGTAGACACTCAGTTTGAAGAAATTATCTGGGATTTCTGGTCTGGCTTTTATATGACTTGGAACAAGTATATTCTAGCTTAATGTAATTAATTTCTGTGTTCTTTTCCCTCAGAAACCAGATTGACTATAATATGTTACAACAGTAGAAAACAAATGTGCATGGCTCATTCTAGCACAGGTAATAACATGGGTGACATGGAACAACTCAGGATGGCAGAGCTCACAGGCTTGGGCAAAGCCTTCCAACAGTTTGGAGCTGCTGCTTTAGTTCTCACCCTTCTGTGATGGGGACAGAGCAAGCAACTGCTGGGCTTGGAGATCCCATATCCGTGTTCTATGGGAATAGACACATGTAGGCCTCATTCTTGCCTTCTCTTCACACAACAGTGGGAGGTCTAAGTGTCTCCAGTGTCCACAGCTGTCACAATGAACTTAGAGGTGACTCTGTTGGGTGTTTGGATGGCTTTGCTGACTCTTTCCTAAAGCTGCTTAAAGTGATATGACTACTGAACAATGTCCAGTGCTTTCTTGGTGAGGTGGGTATCCATGAGGGCACGATCTTTGGATTTCTAACAGAGATGATTGCAGTCTTGTAGGCCACTCCGTGAGGAAAAAAAGCAGCTAGAGCTCCACAGATGTTCTTTTTCCTGGAGGTTCTAAGTTAACAACTTGCTCCTGTGAACACACTTGGGGCTCAGCATGTGTCCTCCAGGTGCACGGGTGCAAATGTGCAGCTGGGGAACCAGAAGAGACACTAAAGCAGCTCTTCTTTCAGGATTCCAGACTTATCTAGCATGGACCTGCAGTCGGCCCCAACCATGAGTGTCTGCTTCTCCCATGGACCACACACTACCTGTCACTATAGGCCTCTGATAGTAACTTGACCTTGCTCTCTTAGTCTATCCTCCCAGATCTGTAGGTGATTCTGACGCAGGGGATCAACCCCGACTCCAAAGCTTAGGCAGTTCCCACAGTGGCACTCACCTTTTTTTCCCTTCAGTACTGGCGATTGAACCCAGGGCCTTGTGCTTATCACTAAGCTATGTCCCCAACTGGGTACTGACTTCTTCAGAGAGAACAGAGGGAACCTCAAGGACAAACAAATGCTTCTCAGGCACAGGGGTCACTTCAGGGGAGCAGTTACCTTATAATACAGTTTTCAGAATTTTTTTTATCTTAAATGTATGTTTATTGTCCATAATGTGTTACATTATTCAATGGGCAAACAATGAGTTGTTATCCCCAATGCCCCCCTCCCCATCCCCAATCAGCTGGATATCCTCCTCTGTGTACTGTCTGGATCAGTCCTTGTGGCAGGGGACCCTGGATAGCCTAGTACTCAGCCCAGTCCTCCTAGTCCTAGTGTGTTGTTGCTGAAGGGTGCCATGCCTCTGGATAGTCTCCCCCACCACGGCTCTTACAATTTTTCCGCCCCCTCTTCTGCATAGTTCCCTGAGTCATGGTGGATGAGTATTAAGGCTGCTTTAAGATTGTGAGTTTAGGGGTCTTTGTGTTAAAGATCGTTGGTTTCTGTCTCACTGGCTTATCCTGTGTAGATTGAATGTCTGTGGCTGTGGGTCCCTCGTTCCTCCCGTCATTCTCTGTGGGGTTCCATATGGATCCTCCACGTTATGACTGTGGTGGCTCCTCTCTTGCCAGAATCTCAGGTATTGGCCTACAGTCGGTTGGTAGGGTTAGATGGGCCCCAGCTCTCTCGCTGCATCCTGAAAAATAGAAGCACAATCTCCATCGGAGAGTGTGATCAGTGTAGGTTAACAAATATACACATTTCTGGTTTACCTAGATTCTATTTTTAGTAGCCTCCCCATCAATCGCTCCCATAGTGTATCTTGTCTTGGGAGCCCAAGAGTACGGGATCCAGTGACTATTGCCCTGAATCCCAAGTTCCAGACAAGGGGTTCCCCTCACTAAATGGAAAATTGGCCGAATTTGAAAGCTGTTGATTGTCTCCCCCAGGCCCAGGCTCCTCCGTTGCACAAGTGCTCCTTTCTTGGTTTGCTGTTCTCTCCCAGTAGGGGGTGTGGTCAGCCTACTCATGACCTCAGATTGTGTTTCGTGTCAGTGGTCTCTGTTTACTCCAGCTGTTGTTGATCATTTTCCCCTGGCAGCCTGTGCAGCGCCTTCCAGCACTACACTAACTGCCTTCTGGGGGCTGGATATCGTTCCGGACGTTGAAGGGTCTCTCGATGCTGGTCGATGGCATTCTGTGGTTTCTTTAGCAGCAGGGTTTTGCCTCAGGCCTAGGGAGGGCACCCAAGAGCTTTGACAGAATTCTGTCTTGTTGTTGGAATCTCATGAGTTGCTTTGGTCAACAGCTCAGTGAGGGAAGGAACCTGTGGTTGGATCCAGGGGTTGTCAGGCTGATCTAATTATTCGCAGGCTTAGACACTCTCCCCTACCACTCATGGCCCCTCTTGCCAGATGACGCTCACTACTTACTCAATAGGTTACAATATGCTCATGAGGATTTTATGTTTTTGAACCTAATATGGCTTACCCTCAAGCTTAAGCCATTCCCCTCCCCCATCCCTTACCCCTCATTCATAACCTTTCACTTCTTACCACTAGTCTGCATAAAGAACACGGTTATCCTGGTGTTTTTCCCTTGCTGACATTTGGTTTTCTTTGCGATATCTTCCCTCTGGCCTCTTTTGATATCTCAAGAACATTCTGAAAACAGGCTTTTGCTAAGGGTAAGCGTATTCACTTATCTGCTTCTGAGTTTTGGACCTGGGAGCTCAGTTTCAACTGTTGACACCAGTCTTGCATATCTCAGTGAATGAGGCCGACAGGGAGTAGGTTGGTAGGTAAAGGAATTGGTATCTTTTATGAGGTTTTTGGATCTTGATGTCTTGTGCTTTCTCTTTTGGATTAGAGCTTTTATTTTTTCATTTTTGTCGCTTTCACTGGGTTAGATGTGCTCAGTTGATAAGACAGTTGGCATTTCTCTGCTTCCCTTGTCTTTTCTGTTTTCTGTACAGCTCCTCTCCTTATACCCCTTGTATCCTCCAGACTCAGCAAAGAGGAAACCCATAAAAGAAAATTCTTCTTACTTCCAAATGGCTCAGGTCTCAGACTGCTTCAATTGATGTGTTCTTTTGTCAATTATTTTGGTTCTGTACTTTTTGACAGAGGCGAAAATGAACGCGATGACAAGAAGCAGCCCTGCTACCAACTTATTTCAGTGATTCTTGCTGTAGTCAGTAAATAAGCTTCATTCAAAATGAGTCCTGAAAGTCATGTGGGGCAAGCTTTAAAACTCACCAAAGTGAACTGTCCCTAGAATTCCTGGAAGCAACTTTTATTTTTACCTGTAGCTACTTTATTTTCCTGAACTTTTTTGTTGAGCCCACTGAATATCTCCCGGCTTTTTTTTTGGGTGCATTCACTTTTGGGTTCCACAGGTGGAGGTTGGTCTTCTTGCTTCTGGAATGCTGAAGCTAAAATGTTTATTGTCAGCATATCCTTTTTATTTTTGGCAAATGTGTGTGTGTGCATATGTGTTTACATGTTTGCATATGTGTGGGTTCATGTGTGTGTGCACATGTGTTTGGGGCCCAAGGCTGATGGTGGGTGACTTCTTCAGTTGCTGTCCTCCAGATTTTTGAGATAAGCTCTTTCATTGAACCTGGGTGTCTCCCCTGAGCCATCTTCTTGTGCCTAAAATATCCACTTCTGGAGAGTCCTGTTTAAATTTTGATGCAATGGGAAGTGTTTAAGCTTTATAAAGCATTCTTTCTAAAATGACAGAGTACTACAATAAATTTAAACCATAAGAAAAGCTTCAGAAAGTACAAAATAATTTCCCAGGTTGAGAGCATGGAACATGCCCTTTGCCCTGTTCTGTGAAAGATCACATCTGATTAGAAAGAAAGTTAAGTTAGAAGGACTTACCAACCAGATAGTTCCCCAAAGTGTGACTTTCTGACCCTTTGTAAAGCAAATTTCTATTTCCATGGGCATCTCTCCCTCTGCCACTTAACTCTTAAAATAGGACAAGATATTAACTCAAGTGGGCATCAAAAGCCTCACCTATTGACATGTCTGTTTTCACTGGGCCTTTATTCATGTCCTTCTCATAGGTGTTTAGTTTGAATTTGGTGTCTTTGACATATAAATTTTTACCTTGTTTCAACTAAAAGTCATGCCTCTGGAAGTGTGGATTTAGGATTAAAGATTGCTTGGGGCTATGGTTAGATAAATAGTCTAACTTTCAAAACTGGAAAATGATGACTAAATGAAAGCTATAAAGTCTTTGTTTCTTTTTGGCCTATCTTATGCATGTTTGTGTCTGTGCATACCATGTTATGTCTACATATGATGATGTTTGTGTACCGACATGATACAAAATTACAGAAATAAATGAGTACTCATTAATTAAATACCACAAACCCAAATATTTTTCCAGGTTGTGTGACTTGAGGACATGTTAAGTAGACAAAGCTTGTTTAATGTGGGTCTTCTGATCAATGAATACTCATGTGCTCCCATTGAGGTGAAGTCTATCCAGCAGCCATCTGCTATCAAAACAGTTAGATGACGGCCAGCTTGCTTGTATCTGCCTCAAAGTTTTCTTAAAAAACTCAGACAGCTGTTAAAATGGGTAAATTAAGTAAACAAACATGAGCTACTAATAAATAAATTCCTCATAACTTCAAAAAGCTTTTTCAGTATAAAAAAAATCCCAGGGTAATGTTATTCTAAATTCAATCATATCATTAGAGGCTGATGTTATTCCTAAGAAAGCTAGCATTGCATTAGTTATTCATAAGTTTCAGGTCTATATGCTTTGACATTTTCCTTTTCTATGACATTAAAGAAAACAATGCTAAGTTTATTTGGACCCATTCCCACACTGTAAAATTTTGTTAAGAGAAAACGCATATTTTTAAAATTAGTAGTCTACACAATTACTAAGGATTAATGACCAAAACTAATAATAGCAGGGGAAATAATTCTATATGCAAGATACATGAAATGTGTTTTACAAGGTAGTTCAAGGGTGTGAGCATGCACTGAGGGCAAAGAGAAGGTAATTTTTTTTGGCATAAAGATGAGTGTGGTTCCAGAAATAGGCAATAGGTACGAGGGAGATGGGTTAACAAGTTGTGAAAGGTTTGGAGGAAGTAGGAAATGGCTTTCAAAGGAATGGAACTCAATGGAAGAGGCAGCTGTATTAGTTTATATAGGAATGCAACCCCAACATCCAGAGAAAATTACAAAAGTTACTTCAAAGCCACAACTCTCCTTTTAAGGCGGGTGGAACTGGACTTCTGAGTGCCTAACTCCTGAGAGTTAGAGGCCAAAATCAAGGAGGATAAGGTGATGAGGATGGTAAAAATTTTGGCCCATATCCTCCAAGGTCAGGCAGATGTGGGCATGGCAGGACGTCTCTAGAAGGGTCTTCCAATTCCAGTGAGTCACCGGATACCCTAACCAATAACAGTGGCCCTTTACAATGAACTCAAAGAACTTCAAGCTACAAGCAGGCATTCCAGGAACTCAAGACTCAGCCACTCTAAAGAGAGTCACCTTGTCAACACTATGTGAATGGCTGAGGAAGGGAGGTCAGGAAGGAAGGGTCCTTAGGCAGGATGCCCGCTATAACCATCAAAAGGACCATGAAGACCACAAACTTGCAGAGTTCCAATTTTACATACAATTCCACAGGACATCTGTCTAACAACTGTTCACTCTCAGACTGGGGTCATTTTGTTTTCATTGTGTCCAAGAATTATTGTTAAGTTGATGGTTTGACGGATACAAAAATCTCCATCAATATATACTGTCACTATTTTTATTTAATGGTCTTTGTTGATAGGAGTTATATGCATTTTAAATGTCTTTCAGCCCCTATCACCTCAAAGGTCATTTGTGGGAGGGCAGAATCCCCCCAAGGATGGAACAATGGATGGTAATACAAAGCAGATAGAAAAGGCAGGTGGAGTTCCCATGGCTTTTAGTGAAGACAGAGGATCAGAGAAAGCTAGGCAGAACCTGGGCACCATGCCAGCTGTCAGAGGAGCTACTCAAAGAGAGGCATCAGTGGACACAGTACTTAGAGACACTGAACAGGTATAGTCATCATTCTCCAGGTACAACTGTGTATCATCCTGAGAATGACACCTGATAAAACCACCAAAACGATGTTTGCCAAAGGGTGAGTTGGATACCACTGGGCAGCGCCTTCCTGTGCCTTTTATGTCCCCCAAACACTCTGAGTCTAATGCAATCCTCAGACATCCTTATCTAGCAGGAAAAGGCATTAAATAAAAACCAATATGTTACTAAACCTATGTAATCACTGAAAGTACTGTTACTTTTGTAGTATTAGGGCAAAATCATTTGAGGGAGAGAAGGAGGTTTGTTTTGGCTCACAGTTTCAGAGGGATTTCAGCCCATTCTGGCAGGGAAGGCAGGGTAGAGAAGCTCTGTTCATAGCAGTGGGAGCATGAGGCCAAGTGGTTGCTCACATTGTGGCCTTCCAGGATACAGAGAGGATAAGACCAGAGCCAGGTCAGGACTATAGTCTTCTAAGGCCTGCCCCTCGTGACCTGCTTCCATCCACCAGGTGCCACCTTCTCAAGGCTTCATGGAACTCCCAAGTTTCAACATGTCCCAAGGAAGATACTTTACTTTCAACCCATAGCAGTGCAAAGAGTTCATACTCCTCTACTTCACATTTGGAAGTTAAATATGATGGCCATCTGGCTTCAGAGGGTATGAGATGAGATGGGGTTTGAAACAAGATGCTTTATTGATCATAGCGAAATGAAAAGTAAGACTTGTTAGTCCTGAAAGGTCCAGATTTCCAGTCCTACCTGCTGTTCTGGGGGCCCATCCTTCATTCTGTCCTACAGAATTGGCGCATGATTCAAAGTAGCGCCGTCCCATTTCAGTGTTCCCATGAGAAATGACTGGCCTCTTCTCTAGATCTGCCTAGAGGGTGAAAATGGCCATATGAATATTCTAGATTTTATAGTTTGAATATGAAATCTCTTTCATAAGCTCACATATTTAGAGTTTGTCAGCTGATGGACTTTTGGAATGTGATTGGATCCTGAGGGCTTTGGATTAATCAAATGGAATGTGTTTATACTATGATGGCATTATTGGGAGGTCATGAAAAGTAGAAGCCTAGCTGAAGGAAATATTCACTTTGGGTATGTCTAGGAAAGAGGGACCCTTCTTGCCCCCTGTCCCTTCTTGATCTCTTTGTTTCTTGGCTACCTTGAAGCATCTCTCCTTAAGTACTATGGACACTCGTGTCTTTCTTTGATTACAACCTACAAAACCTTTCGTGGTATTTTACCTTACTGTGGCCTGAAATCATGGACCCAGTCAGCATGGACTGAATTCTGTAAAACTGTGATCCAAAAACAATTCCAAAATTCTTTTCTCGGGTATTTTACCATAGCAACAAAAGTCAAACACATTAGCTGTTGAACAATGTGTTCTTTTTATTATATACATTGATTTTCTGTTGTCACCTCAGGCTTTATATGTTTGGGTTATCTGGAGATAGTCACTGAAGAAGTCTTTAGGTCTACAAAGTAGAAGCCAGATCCTAAGCCCTAGGCTCTGTAATAGAAGTTATAGCAAACTGCCTATGGTGTTTAATGACTTAGCAGTCACACAGGAGCCTAAACATCTTTTATGGTCAGGCTGGGCTCTTTTCTATACTATGCCCATGATTCACAATGGTTCGTTGTACTCTAGGGATAAAGAAAACAATGATAGGCATCTCAAATCCTCAGTAGTTTTCATATGAATTCCAGGAGTGCCATTAAAGAAGGAGCCTTTGGACTTTGAGAAAAAAGTAATTTGCCTCCATGATCTAAACCTAGGCATCCCAGCCCAAAATATTGATGACATGGTTAAAGAGGTCTTACCAAATTTTACCTAGGTTTGTGCCTTTAGTGACAGCAGCTCTCTGATCACTGGGCCATGCATCTTTACCTGTCAGGTCTCACTCATAAGGAAAAGGCTGGAGGCCATATAGTTACAAATGACAAGCACACAGAGGCACGCACAGCTAGGCCTGCAGCCAGGGGATAATCAAACCCATTTAGGATTAGCTGGGGAAACTTTTTTAGTCTCTAATGGTCTTTTTTTTTAATGACACCTAAATTCATACTTAAGAAGTCACAGAAGATAACCCGCCACCCTTCAGCACTCTTCAGGAATGAGAACTGAAAATAAGAAAGTGAAGATTTGTTATCCCACCCTAATTTTGTACTATACACACGACCTACCTGAATTTCTACCCAACCCTAATCTTGACTTTCTTTAAGGACAGGATATGCCAGGAGTCAATTGGCTGGGTTCCTAAAAGGCCACCAGAGAGCTGGGGACATTTCTTTCATGAGATTTTAGTTGCACGGCCAGTAATTGATGGCTTTCCTTTCTCTCTGGTCCAAAGTTGCTCTCCTGATATTTTAGACTGACCTGCAAAGGGGTGACCTTGGAGACCCAGGTGTCTGCTGCTGTTTTGCATGGTGTGAACACCGGTTTGCAAGGGGACAAGCTTGTTTATCTTCTTGATCTACTTCCTTCAACCATGTAAGACAGTCCAAGCTCAAGGTACAGACTGTGTTCCTCACTTCTCCTATTCCAGGTTTGTAGTGTATCCTGTTAATGTTTGTCCTGATCATCCAGTATGGCTTACTGGAGGTCTCAGCACAGTACCTCTCTGACGGAGAGCCAGCCAGACCCTCTGCAAAGTGTATCTCCATCTGCTCAGCCCTGACCAGTGGGGCCATCATTGAACAAGACCAAACGACCAAGGAAACAGCTGCCAAATGGCTCCTGGCAGATGCACAGCTGCCCTGTGGCCTACTCCTGACCACATCAGAAGAGAAATTAATGTCACACTGTATCATCGACTTACTTAATTGTTGGCAAGCCCAGGCTACAGATAATCTCATTTGAAAATAAATTGAACGATTTCAAACCTCTAAAAGAAATAGACAGCAAGAAATAGTATAAACATTTAAGATGCCATGACTTGCCTGTCACTATAAGAGTTAATCCGTATGGCTCCTGTGGTCTGTTTATAATTATTTTCAATTTTGACAATCGTAACTTTTCGTTCTATAAACTGAAAATGAGACCAGGAAATTAAACATGTAAACTATTCTCCATGAATTTCCTCTAAGGCAAGTGATTTCCAAACTAGCCGGGGTGGTTCTCTTGGGTTTGGGTTACTCATGCGCTGAGTGTAGGGCATGGGGTTCCTGGCTTTGCATGGATGGTTTCATTTAATCCTTTCAGCATCTTCCTGAAGGCTGTGATATTTTTAATCCCATTTACCAATGAGGAAGTTCTAAGGGCAGTAAGGCTCGTGGCCCAATTCACCCAGCTAGTGACTGACGAAGCTAACATGGCAATACAAACACACTGACATGCACGATGGTGAACATTTGGGGGTGACCTCCTGCATATGGGACCTGTGATCACTGACATGCACAGTATTGAACATTTGGGGTGACCTCCTGTATATGGGACCTGTGATGTGCATTCAGGTGATGGTTTAAATCTCTTTTTTTAAAAATATTTTATTTATTCATTTTCAAGGAGAGAGAGAGAGAGAGAGAGAGAGAGAGAGAGAGAGAGAGAGAGAGAGAGAGAGAGAGAGAGAACGAACCAGGGCCACCACCTTGTGGTTCTGGCTTATGTACTGGGGAATTGAACCCAGGGCCTTAGGCACTGGAGGCAAGTGCCTTAACTGCTGAGCCATCTCTCCAGCCCTAAATCTCTTTTTTTTTTATTGGAAAAAATTAAAACTTCCCACAACCTTCCAGGTTGAAGATAACTCTTTTACTCCCAATTTGCAGGTGACTAACTAACCCTGGGCTTGCTGACTGTAAGGAGGTTGGCCAAGGTCACACAGAAGGGAAGTGATTAAGGATGGACTATAGGTTTTCTTTCTCTAGTACCCAAGTTCTTAACTAGCTAGCTGTATTTTCTCTGTACTGGTTTGAAGGTTGGTCCTTGGAAGTTACCAGAGTGTCATGTCTTAGAGGTTCTCACCTGAGAAATCATGCAGGGATATGCTTTGAAACTAAAGTATGGGCAGTTGGGGAGATGGCTCAGTCAGTAAAGTGCTTGCCTTTGCAAGCATGAGAATGTGAATTTGAAAAACAACAAGCAGTCAGTTGCATGTGTTTGTAACCCCAGCCCTGGGGAGGCAGAGACAGGTGAATCCCTGGGGCTTGAAAGCCAGCAGCTTGGCTTAATTGGTGAGTTTCATGCCAATGAGAGACCTGGTTTCCCAAATGGATGGTGCTGAGATATGACACCCGAGGTGTCCTTCATTCTACACACACATGCACAAACACATGTATACTCATGCACACAGATACCCATGGAGAGTATAAGGGCTGGGGAGATTGCTCAGTGAGCCAAGGGCAAGTATGAATACCTTGAACCCATAAAAAGTACATGCCAGAGTGCTGACACCTGTAATCCCAGCATGCCTAGGGGGAGAAGGGAGGTGTAGATAGGGGAATCAGTTCGAAGCTTGTGAGCAGGAATGCCTGGCTAAAGAAGCTCTGAAAAATGACATGTCTGCCTTAAACAAGGTGGAATATGGGGAATGATACATCCAAGTTTGTTCTTGACCTTTACACATGCACCTTGGCATTTATGCACACATAAATACACATACCCACACACCTCTCACATGCATGTGTGCATGCACACACACACAGAAAAAAAGAAGAGTCTGCATCAAGTTATTATCTCAAGCTCCTGGTACGCTGATGGGAGATATTTATGACTGCCTTTCCAGCTGGGACTCATGACCTTGGTCCCACTAGGTATGACTGGGGATGAGGTTCAGGTAGGTAAATGGTCCATACCTGGTTCGGTGAGACAAGTCACAGACCTGATGGATGTCTCCATACTACAGTTCTCACTCTCAATTTGAACTCTTACTGTAGATGAGGGTCCATGCCAGCCTTGGGCCATACTTCAAGAATTACTACTAGAAACAAAAGATTTAGGCTCAGAGCGCAGCAAGCATGGATTCTCATGCACTGAAGGTCTGTCTCTGAGCTCAGCTCCATCTGCCCGAGCAAGGTGCTGGGAGCAGACGATTACAAGCTCCTTGTTAGCTCCAGGGCCCTGAGCTTCCATGTTGACATGGAGGGTCTTTTGTGCTGAAGCCAGAAGACTTAGAACAACATACTGACCCAAGCCTGTTTCATGACAAAGCCTGACAGAATAGCCCAGAGCTTTGCCTAATAAAGGGCCCATGTGATTTACAGCCTGTGACATCTCTTTGTTTGAAAAATGAATTTCAAGGGCAGCAGCGCAGGCTGAACACGATGAGAATCAAAGCTCACCCAGTGTGCCAAAGTGAGCTGCGTGTGGTAAATCTTTGCATTTAATTTCAGTGATAGTTAAAATAACAGGACATATAATGAGGTTTGTAAAATACTGTTCCCCGCTTGGTTATTATGTGTGGTTTCTTTCAACATCAGCTGGGAAGCTGAGCCTGAGGTCTCGGGTTTTTGTATCAATGGTGTTTGAGAAAATGATTCAAGAGCTTCCACTCCGACAGCTTCAGAGAATCTTTGATTCTGTTTCCTAAAATCTCCCCATCTGAAGTGAGGCCGCAGACCAGCAGCCTCCACGTCTCCTGGACTTTGTTAGCAGGAGACGTGGAGGCTGCTGGTCTGCGGCCACAGATTCAGTCCCAGCGCAGGCTGAATGAATCGGACTTATTTTAACAAGATCCCCAAGAAAGCCTCTTATAATGCAGTATGAGAAGGGCAGCAGGGGGCCTTGACTTTGCCTTCTGGAAGGGAGGAGGGAAACTCAGCTGCCCAGTGGTCTTGCTTTCAGTGTGTCAGGCACTGAAAGGCACTGGGGTGGGAGTTGGGAAAAGGGAAGATCCAGCTTCCTGCTCAGAGATGACTGCACTGGGCTTGGGCCTGTGATGTACATTTGTTTTTCTTTTAAACATATTTATTGTCGATAATTAGCTACATTGAATAAGGAAGTCTTGTGATGGTACCCACATTTCCCTCCTCCTTGTCCCTATCACACTGGGGGCCCTCCTCAGTATCCAGACCATGGGATACTGGGTTATGAATTGTATGAAAGGTAGGCAGTGTTTTCTTTGTGTGTTGCTGAGGGGGGCCGTGTCTCTGGATATTCTCCCCCACCATGGCTCTTACAATCTTTCTGCCCCCCTCTTCCGCTCAGTTCCCTGAGTCATGGTGGGTGACTTTTAAGTCTGCTTTATTGTAGAGGTCTTATGGCGGTCCCCCATAAGATCACGTGTTCTGAAAGCTTGCTCCCCAGCTGATGCCAATTTGGGAGACGGGGCCTTGCTGAAGGAGATGTGCTGCTGGGGGCAAGTTTAAGGCTATTATAGCCAGCTCCCCACTGCCAGAGTTTGGCTCACTTTCCTGCTGCTGTTTTCCATCTACTGTGGCAGAAGTGATGTCCAGCTCTGCTCATGCCATGTGTTCCCCTGTCACCATAAAAGCTTTCCTTCAATACTATAAGTAAAAAAAAAAAAATACTTTCCTCCCATCAGCTGCTTTTGGTTGGATGTCTTGTCCCAGCAATAAGAAGGTAACTACAACAGCAATGTTATAGACATGAGCTCTTCACCGGTTAGACTGGTTGGGAGGTAGAGGAAGAGAAGGGATGTAATGTGGGGAATTAGATTGTCAAGGCTAAGGCCAGTCCAATATCTTCTTACCTATCAGGAAGTTCACACAATTAACTGTGGTAAAATATCAAAAGTCACTAGCAAAGGCATATATAATTTTTCATGGTCTCTGTTTTAAGGGCGAGGCCTCTTTGAAATCAGGCAGGTCTGAGATGGATGGTTACGTAAAGCTGGGTCCTACTTGTTCTAAGGATTAGACAGTAATAAGAGATGCTGGCTTTCCCAGGCTGTTCAGCTTGGAACTCTGTAATTACTTTCATCTTGATAACATCCTGGGCCAGGTTATTTTTATTGCTTGCAAAGGAGAAGTGCTCTGACTTTATCTTAAAAAAAAGTCAATCAAAGCACATTTATAAAGATATTGACCCTAAGGTAATAATAAAGAATGTGGTTGAGGAAGTGTGAAAACATATTGGGTTTGTCACTGGGGAGTAAAATGTGGGGGGAAATTGGGAAACTAAAACCTAGCCAGTGATTGGAGTGTGTCCAGATACTTTGATTTTGTGCTCGTTTCCAGAGGTCCGAAGACATTACAGAGCATACATAACCATAGCACTGTCCTTCCTGTGACTTTTCTTAAGGCAACAGTAGTTTGAAAAGTTCAGGAATAAAATAACTTTTCCCTCACTGCTAAGATCTTAATTTAACAGCAGCCAGAATCACATTCTTGTTCTCAGATGCGCATTGCCAATTCACCTTGGAGAAGTCTCTGGTAGAGCCTCTTTCTCCTCTGCAATAAACACTGTGGAAATGGAGCCAGCTCCTGTCCCTGATTGTGGGCTCCATGGGAGGAAACTGGCTGACAACATGCAATCTCTCTCAAAGTCCAGCTTCTAGAGTATAACCCAAGATGGCAGATGGACTGCTTTGGATAACCTTAATTTATTGCCCATGGGTGACTGAACTGCTGTGTTGGGGACTCACAGGTCACCTCTAGCCTCAGCAACAAAAATCGTGACAACTGATTAGCAGTGTGTCCTAGGGAGGTGAGAGAGGAGACCCTGTGACTGTAGGGCCAAGATGCTATCAGGGAAAGGTACCATGAAATGCAAATTTATTACATAGGTCAGGCCATAGCCTCATTCGTTTTTTATCTATTGCAGGGTCTCTGGTATCCCAGGCTGGCCTTGAACTCACAATATACTTGAGGATGACCTTGAATTCCTGATCCTCTTGTCTCTACCAACTCAGTGCTGGAATGACAGATGTATGCCACTACACTTGGTTTTATGCAGGGCTTGGGGAGGGGTGTCAGTATGGCTGAGTGGTCTAAGACACCAGACTCAAGGTGTTCACCTTCCTTTCAGGCTTTCTGGTCTCCAAATGGAGGCATGGGTTCGAATCCTACTTATATAGGGCTGGGGGTCCACCCCAGGACTTTACGTTTGCTAGGCAAACACTGTACCAAGTGAGCTATCACCCCAGGCCTTTGCATCATTCTTAATGACTGCTTTGGAAAAGGTTAATAAAAAAAGGCTTACATACGTAGCTTCTGCAGGAACATATGCCTATAAGTCCTGAGGATAAATTGATACAAACTTTCCCTATAATGGACTAGATAATAAATATTTCAGGCTGTGTGGGCTATGCCGTGTCTGTCACAGCCATTTGTCTCTGCTACTAGAGTACCAAAGCAGCCATAGATCACATGTACACATGTGTACATGGCTTACTTGTAATAAAACTTTATTTATTAAAAGCAGGCCATGGGCCAGATTGGGCCCATGAGTCATAAGTTGCTGACCCCTGGTGAAAGTGGCCACTGATAGCATCTTTTGATAGAGAGAAGAGCAGAAGATTCCAGCATGAGTTTGTTTTGTTGAGTGTTGGTGAGTGTAGGGTGAAAATTCTTAAGTACAGGCTCTTCCATGGCTAACAGCTCAAGTCTAGAATCTGCGTGATCTGTGTGCTGACAGCCCGTGCACAAAACTGGAGGATCCTAGGGTTTTGGTTTTGGAGGAAAACAGAGTATGCCCAATCCTCTACCTCTCTTTTTGTTTGTAATTATGTGGCTGTTTCTGGAAGTTGTTCAATTCTCTCATACTGTGCAACAGGTTTACAAGCTTCATAGAGACTCCGCTCGTGTTCTGCATAATCAAATGAAGCAGAGTCATGCAGGACCATCCCACCTAAAGCCTCAAGCTCTGCCACCAGAGATGGTGCCAAAGTTTGGTCTTGTGGGACTGGCTTGTTTTGTTGCTTGAGATTTCTTTATGGAGACTGATATTTGACTTTATCTTTCTTTCCCTGGCCAGTATTTCCCATCACTATCCCTACCTTCTTTTATAATTTTCTGGTATACAATAAATATATATCCCCATTTCTCCTATCTAAAATTATTCCTGTAGCACTGTTATTTTATACTATGCAATTATTTTCTTAACATGTCCAATAGTATGTAAAAATTCTCATTTATAATTTCTAGTCTCCACTGGGATAGAACCTCCAGGAATGTGGGACTTACTGTGTTTTGTGCAGTTGGTTTTCAAGAGGCACATAGTAGGTGGACAACTAATATATTGCAGTTGGAACACATCAAAGCAGTCATGCTTTACATGAAGAAAAACCAAGTTTCTAGAATCCGACTTGCTCACCCAAATGGGAAGACACATGACTCTTTAATACAGTTAAAAATAAGAGGGTTGGGGAAATGGAACATTCAGTAAAGCACTTGCTACACAGCGTGAGGAGCTGAGTTCAGATTCACAACACCGAGTGAATGCTGGGTGTGGTAATGCTACCTGCACAAGTCAAATCCATGAGCTTGTTCAGTGAGAGACCCTGTCTCAGTAAAGTGAGGTAGAGAGGGACAGAGAGAAACTCCCGATACTGACCTCTGGCCTGCGACACCCACACACAGTTGTGCACATGCTCATTCACATTTATGAACACGTTGTTTGGAAGGCTGGATTTGGGGTGCTCAAGAGTCTACCCACATCTGGCATGGACCTTGCTCACTCCATCCACCAGGGCTCGTGGATAAGAGGGCATGGGGAGGGGTCTGATGGAGAAGAGAAAGGAAATGTGCAGAATCCAAAAAGACCTTTTGGCTCTTCTCACCTTTGACCTCCATATATTCATGATTTCAGAAAGCAGGGGCCTTGCTCATGTAAGGGGCCCAGATGTAGTCTGTGCAATTCCTGGACTGGTCATATCATAGCAGGCTGCCAAGGAGGGTGCTCTGTCTGGCAATGGACACTCTTCGTAATGACTTGGCCCCCTGTAATGTTGAGGTAAACTCTGCTCTTCTCATGGACCAGGCATTGTATGGTATACTGGAGGCCAGCGTGTACATGTTTTCAGTTTTCTAGGCCATGGGGTACTTGCTATAGTTACTCAGCTATGCTGTGTGCTTAGATGTAGAACTAGACAATGAACATACAAATGGTGCTGCTTTGTTCCAATAAAGCTTTTTTAGTAGGACCAGGAGACCAGCTGGGTTGAGCCCCAGGACTGTCACAGATTTTCTCCATGTTATAGCACTCCATCACAAATGTGAAGTCTGGAATGAATGTACCTGTTCCAGATGCCAACACCATGGCCATGGGACCTCGGCTCTGGGTGCCCTGAACTCCCTCCCCTCTCTAGTAGGAGCCAAGGAACCTGGATGAGGAGAATCCTGAACATAAGGCCTTCATAACAGCACCATTACCTGGGAGCATTTTGCCTTGTCTTTACAAATGGAATCTTTTCACTGTGGAACAATAAAAACAATCCCATTTTTAGGTAGAACAGATCTTTTGATATGTGTGTACATGTGTGCAGGGGTGTGTGCACATAAATAAATGTCTGAGGACAACTTCAGGTGTCATCCTTGGGAGCACCACAACCATTTTTGAGACAAGGTCTCTCATTGGTTGGGAGCTTGCCAATTAGGCTATATACTATCTAGGCAGCAGACCCCAGGGATCCTCTTGTTTCCACCTCCCCAGTGCTGGTATCACATGCCTGCACCATCGCCCAGCATTTTTACATGCTTCTGGGGATCAAATGCAAGCCTACATATTTATGAGGCTATCTCCACAGCCCTTGACCTTCTTTTAACTTTTACAATGCAATCCTGTGGCCACACAGGGTGCAAAGACCATCACTTTGTACTACAAAGGGAATTGATGTCCTGGAAGCCACTCTGCTTTAAAAATGATAGAATGTCCACCAAACTGCCTTATGCGCACTTTAAAAAATGTTTATATTCATATGTTAATGCTACTCTCACTTTTGGCTAGAGAAGCTTCTCTTTTCAGATGGCAGTGACCACTGGGATAACTCAAAAGACACCATAGTGCTGAGAAGAAGTGACAGTGGAGTGTTCAGCACTGGGACATCTCTATCACACTTCTCGAGGCTCCGGGTCCATTGAGGAATAGGTGGCGGAAAGATTGTAAGAGCCGAAGGAAGGGTAGGACTGCTCACAATGCAAACTTCCAGACACAAAATGGCTTTGACATTCATATGACTTTGCAGTGCCTGACACTGTCTACACAAGACCTTCATAATGGGAGGAAAATATGCTGATATAAAAAAAAATAGAGACTAATTGAGAGGGGGAGGGGGTATGATGGAGGGTGGATTTGATAGGGGAAAGTGGAGGTGGGGAGGGAATTATCATGGTTTATTGTCTGTAACTATAGAAGCTGTCAATAAAAAGTTTTTAAAAAATGAAAGAATAAACCAGAGCAGCATAGGAAGCTTTAAAAACCATTACACTTTTTTCTCCTCTAGCAAATAAAGACATTTCGAAGTCAGGGTTCTCTTTAAGTCCTGTATGAAATGGATTTGGAATAGACAGAAGAGTCCTGAACTATTGCTGTTCCCGAGCTGGTTGCCACACAGCCTCTCACTGGTGGCTGCTCAGCAGAACCCAGAGCTGCTTAATGAGGGGTTCAGGCAATATGGACTCAGAGATGCAGCCAGTTGCCTTTCCACAGTTGGGAGGCAGTGTTGCAGGTGCATTCTCTTAATGAGGGTTAATTTGTCTCATATTTTAATCTGACAGAAGCTGGCCATGTTGTTGTGTATTCCTTGGAGGTATCGTGGTTGGTCTTGGTTGGCATAAAGTGAGAAAACGGAACGTAATTTGGAGGTTAGTGGAATGATAGGGCAGCGAGCTGGAACTGGTCAAAAATTCTACCTTTTGGGCATCCAGAATCACTTTTACATGGAGGAAATGCATTTTAGTAGAAACAGCAAAGATGAAGGAGGGCTAAATTATGTTTCTGGAAGATTCTGGCTTCCAGGGGTGTGTTGTACAATGCAGTGAATCAAGCAAGCTTTCTAGAGGTGTTATTTTGTGCAGCACATGCGATTTTGCCTGTTCAGACATTACTGCCTGCAGGGAGGGGATTTAATGGCTCCTGCTATAGGAGTGAACACAGGCTATGTTTTTGAAAAGCTGTTTACACTGAAAAAAAAACATAAAAGTAATAGGTGCTTGTCGTCACAAGTTAAAGTAAGTAGATTCGCTGGAAGATTTTTTTCTTCCTAACTCCAATTTTAATCTCAGATTTTTCTGATGGTTAAGCTGATTGAATATTTTGAGTTTCTGGAGGAACCATGGGAAGGAATCTGTAGACATATTCATGGTTTTCAGGAGCTCTTTTACTTGTCTTAGACAGAAACCCAGGGCATAGCTTAAGCCAAAGTGAAATCAATAGTTTATAGTAGTGGTCAACATTAGATGTGGGTCTGAATTATGTCATGATTGCAGTCTTCTTCCTCATACCATCCCTTCCTTCCTTTCTTTCTTCCTTCCTTCCTTCCTTGTTTCCTTCCTTCCTTTTTTCCTTCCTTCCTTCCTTTCTTCTTTCCTTCCTTCTTCCCTCCCTTCCTCCCTCCCTCCCTTTCTCTCACTCCTCTCTCTCTCTCTCTCTCTCTCTCTCTCTCTCTCATCTATCTATCTACATCTCTCCAGTCATCTATCTGGGGTGTGTGAGTCTATACAGTGTGTACATGGAGGTCAGAGGATACCTTTTGGGTGAGTCCTTGCCATATACTTCCTTTGAGGCAGAGTCTCTCCTTGTTCACCACTCTGTTCATGAGCTTCTGGGTAATCCTCCTCCCTCGACCTCCCTTCTCCATACAAGCACACTGGGATTATAGAAGCCAGCCATAACTACTGACTTCACATAACTTTCATGTGAAGTCTGGGGTCTGAGCTCAGGTAGTCAATTGCTTTATCCACTGAACCATCTCTGCAGCCCCCTGCAGTTCTTGTCTGTCCATTTTGTTCTACTGCAGGACCTCCTGTCCTGCATGTGCTCATGTCTGCACACACACACACACACACACACACACACACACACACACACACACAGTGCATCTGCTCACTAACCTCCATTGATCAAGGATCTAGTTTATCCAGGTATAAATAGCTCAATTCCTGGGAAGGCCAATACTGCGCTCTTCTTGGTCCAACCTCTGTAACCAGTATGACTCTGACAGGCTAGACCTATGTCACCTCACATTTCTGGACCAGGGTGGGTAGGTAATGGTTATTAACTACTGCCAACGATAGGACCATTGAGCTAAAAGGAAAGGGAATTGTTTACACTAGAAAGAGATGAAGAAAGAATGCTACACAGAAACAAACATATACACATATATGCCTTAATTTAAGAAAAAAGGAATATGGAATTTCTACTGTGATAACGTCATTGTTGACTCCTTACACACTTTTGCATAGGTGTGAGTTCTTAAATAGTCTTATTAAAGGCTGTATATTGTTTCTTTTTATATACATGGTGTGGATGAAGCACTCCCTCACTCCAAAGGAAGTGACAGCGCACTGGGAATGTTGACTCAGGCGACCTCAGATGACACGTTCCACCGCAAAAGCAGTTACTTGAACATTTATAGTCTCAGAACCAAAGCGTATCATAAATGAATGTATTTACCAAATATATTGTTGGGGACCGCAGGTGGGCAGTTTATATCAAAGCAGGGACACTTCTGCTGTAGGTCTCAGATGTTTTCTGATGACAGTTTGTCTTTGGATAAAACTGAAAGCCACCAGGAGACACGGAGCCGCCTGCTCTGCAAAGGCAGAAGGGCTCCAGGATTCCCCATGTCTTAGCTGTGACCACTGGAGTCACCTCTGGGCTGTTTCAACTAAATTGTGTGATTGATACTTCTTTTCTAAACCCCAGTCTCCAGAGGCTTGGTAGCCACAGGCTGGTCTTTGCTTCGGTGGAACCAACCTGGCTTCCCCTGCTGGTAGGGCCTCCTGCCTGGTTCCCTTCTGGAGTTTATTTACTATGGAGGAGATGTGGTGTAAAATTTCCAATTTCTGTTTATGTCTGACTGAAACCTTGTTTATCAGCCTCATCACATTTTAATTATGAAACACCGAGATGGACCTTTGAAATGGAAGCCAAATCTTGTTAAAGACTTAATCACAGGTCTTGAAGTTCTATAATAGCTTGTGGTCTCTCTCCTGGTCTGTTTCCCTGCCCCTTTCTCAGTCCCTCTTATGTAAAACACATTTCATAGCTTCATTTCTGTAACCTCATGAGCTGGAAGAGGCTGCATCTAGTATAACCTCTTTGGATGGTAAAGAAACATATGAGTGAAGAAAATGAAATCTTTTTGTGCATGTGGGTATACTGTCCATGCGTTTGCAGAGGCCAGATGTTGATGATGTGGAATGTCTTCCTCAATTGCTCTCTACCTTAGTTTTTTAGACATGGTTTCTGACTAAACCTAGAGGTCACTGATTCAGCCAGACTGGCTTTCCAGTGAAGCTCTGGAATCCTCCCATCTCTACCTCCCCAATGCTGGGGTTACAGGTGCCCACCACTGTGCTTGGCTTTTATGTACTCTGGGGTATCCGAGCTCATGTCCTTATGGCAAGTGCTCTGCTGATGGCCAGCTCGCAAATAGATTCTTGTATGTCTCCCATACTAGCCCTCCTGCCAGCGTGTCTTTACTGGTGAGTTCTGGAAGCACAAGTTTTGCAAGCCAGACTTGCTCTATGGCTGATCAGTGTGGACATTTTATAAGTGAGTTAGACAAAATCTGGTTTTCTCTTTCATAAGGACCAAGGAGATTTCAAACCCCATTCCCACAGATCCACAAGTCTCTTCACTCAGTGAAGCCTAGAACATTTTCCTGAAATAGGTAATGTTTAAGTCTGCCCAAGGGTGAGTGTGAGGGAATGAGAAGAGGCAGGAGATCCATGCTTGTGAGCGCAAGCTGTCCATATCAAGTATATCCAGCTGGCAAAATAAAACAGAGGAAACAAAATATTTTTCTTACTGTAGTCACTACTTTCTTTTGTCCACTTACTGGGTAATAGACCTAAGTTACCCTCTGTTATCCCTGTCTGTACTTTACAGCTCTTGAAAAATCAAGCTGTCCTTTACTTTGACTATCTCTCATCAAAAACAAATGCTTACAAATACACTAAGGCATAGGTCAGAAATCAATTCCATCTTCCTGAAATTACTTCATTCAGTGGACGGCTACTCCAGGGAGTGAGTTCAATATCTTGTGTTTTACTCTAAGAGATTACTTGTTTATTGTCCTAATATCTGGAACATGCGATGAGATACATTCTCTTATTTTCTTTTAATCTAAAGAATTCAAAGGTAGACCATGGGAGCAGGAGACTGGCATTGAAACTCAAACATAGCACTAGGCAGACTGACTCAATGCAGCTGGGTCCCTTGCCTGGGCCCTTACAGGGCTGAGGATCTTGTCAAAGAGGACAGAGTCCTTAACCCAGATGGGCCTGGTGCCCTGAATTGGTGGGTTCATGTTGCACATAGGAGGATTCCTTGCTTATGAATACAACTGAACATTGTTTATTAAGATTCTTCATCTCATTCATAGATGGAGCCACTCACGGTGAGCTGTGTTGCAAGAGATTTGATCTTAAGAGTTCTTTAATACTCATCCACCACGACTCAGGGAACTGAGCGGAAGAGGGGGCGGAAAGAATGTGAGAGCTATGGTGGGGGAGACTATCCAGAGGCATGGCCAGGAGAACCTGGCTGAATACTAGGCTATCCATGGTCCCCTGTCACAAGGACTGATCCAGACGACCCATGGAGGAGGTTATCCAGCAGATTGGGGAGGGGAGGGCAGCGGGGAATTGGGGATAACAACTCATTGTTTGCCCACTAAATATTGTAACTCATTATGGACAATAAAAAATACTGAAGCCATGTAAATATATATTATATTCAAAAAAATTAGTGATTTCAAGGTCATTTCTACAATAGCACCCCTCTCACATGAACCCTAGTATAGATTCATCTCTTAATATTGAGGGCAGGGCTCCAAATCTCTGGTGGAACCCCATATTCTTAGATGCTCTCACCCCTCACAGAAAAGGGCATAGTGTTTAGATGTGACCTTGTGCATCCTCAGGAGTGCGTGGAATTCGCAGTACATGTTTCCTCTGGAGAGACAAATGCTATGAGATTAGATATTGCATTATTTAGAGGGGACAGGACAAGTCTTTCCATCTTCAGTACAGCTGTAATGTTTTTGGTGTGTGCATGTGTTTGTGTGTGTGTGCATATGTGTTCTTGTTTGAGTGTGTGCAAGTATACATGTATGTGGGTGCACATGCATTTGTGTGTACATGCATGTGTGCATCAGAGGAAATCCTTGGGTGTTGCTTCTAGGGAGCTATCCTTGTGTGTGTGTGTGTGTGTGCGCGCGCGCGCATGCATGCATGCATGCATGTGTGTGACAGGGTCTCTCATTGGCCCTGATCCATCAAATAGACCAGTCTGGCTAGTAAGTCTTAGGGATCAACTTGCCTATGTCTCTAGCATGTACCACCATCCCCAGCTTTTTTTTTTAAACATGGGTTCTGGGAATCAAACTTGGGTCCTCATGCTTGGAATACAAGTGCTTTACTGCACCTTGCCTTAATACATATTTTCTCCCATGCAATTAAAATGTTATTTAAAATGTTATTTTTTAGACAAGATACCATGACCATAATCTCATAACCCCTCCCACCACCTTCCTTTTTCTCCCTCCCAAATGCCCCCTCCACTGAATCCCTTCTTCTTTCCAACGAGTGTCCCTTTCATTTTGAGGTCATCATTTCCCCTCCCATTATGCATGCCTGTGGAAGTAGTGTTGGCTGCTCTGTGTCTGGAAGGCAGTATTGCAAAGTATTCTTCCCCTTCCTTTGGCTCTTACAATCTTTCCACCACCTTCTCCTCATTGGCCCCTGAGCCTTGGAGGGTGTGATAGAGATGTCTCACTTTGTGCTGAACACTCTCCTGTCTCTTCTTCTCAGCACCTTGGTGAGTGTTGAGTCTCCCCAGCGGTCACCACCATCTGAGAAGAGAAGCTTCTTTAACCAAATGTGAGAGTAGTATTAATATATGGGCATAAACATAAGTATTTAGAGGGCAGTTTAGTGGGCATAATATATCCATTTAGCCAGACAACAGTAGTAGTCTCCCCTCATCGTCTTTCAATTAGGTTTTCAGCACCAGGCAGGAATTCCCTCCTGTGGAGCAGGCCTCAGGTCCAATCAGAGCAGTTGGCTTTCCCCACATATATTGACTCTGAGGTTGATCGATTCCCTGCATGCAAAACTCAGGATGCAGAGAGCACGTGAACAGAACAAACAGGAGTCGTTTCATTTCTCACAACTTGCATAGATTCATCCATCCTTCCACTTGCCTGTATATCCTGCTGGGTGGTAGGCAGTGTGGCTGGGCATAGTGGTGAACACAACAGACTGACTTCCTAGAATCATCGAGCTCAGGGTCTATTGAGAGAAAGGCAAAAGTTAACAGAACATTAGTAATAAGGAACTTAACATGATAATAAACAGTTTCAGATAGTTGGTAATTGCCTTAAAAGAGATAAATCAGACAGCACAACGTGGTGGAGGGACAGAGGTGGAGCGCCAGAGAGGGCCCTCCTGGAAGTCTGCCCTTGAGGTAAGACTTACACAGAGTTTGAGCTGAGGAAGACTAGACCATGCAAAGATATGAGGAAGAGCGTTATGAGAGGGACCAGCCGCAGCAAAGACCCTGGAGTGGAAATCGGATCAGGAGGGAAGGATGGTAGACAAAGCACAGAGGAAGTTGCCCCACTTTACCGCTAGGTGACTTTGGATAAGTCTGAACCTGTGTGCTCTGTCTTCCTCAGCTACACATGGGGACAATGAAAGTCCTGCCTCACTGTGTTGGGGTGACAATGCCATGACTGACATTTCCAAGCACTTGGACCAGTTCCCAGCATCTGGCAAGCAAACATAAAAGTACTTGCTTATTTATATTTCCCCCCAAAATTTAGACCAAGAAGTCCATAAGAGCTATTTTAAGCCTTGTAATTAAGCTCCTTCCATACACAGGAAAGCTACAATGTCAAGGGTATTGCCAGGGAAGGAAAACTGGTTGAAATGCTGACCTAATTCGATATCCTCATCTTAGGGAAGAAATTGATCCTTACTTGCAGCTTTCACTTAAATTATTCATTAAGTATCTGAGACCATTTTCTTGTTTTAGGACGGTCACAGAAAGCTGCCAAAGCTGAATTCTGCCCTGGTCTGTTCTCAATTCTAGAACCTTCCCTGGAGGCCAACATCTGACCCTACTGACATTTGTCTACTCATTCATAGGCTTGACATCCATATATGTGTGTGTGTGTATGTGTGTGTATGTGTGCATGTGTGTATATGCATGTGTGTCTGTGTGTGTATGTGTGTGTGTGTTCAGTCACATTAAGGACATGCACATTGATGTGCTTATAGAACATCTTATTCTTAAACTTGATATTTTCACTTATTTTTTCAATTTGATATTTTATTATTAACCTCATGTTTGAGAAAATTTTCTTCAACATTTGTGTTGCGTTTTATCATTCTCCATCTCAGCTTGCCATTTTATGGCATTGGAAATAGGTTCTTGAATCTTTTCTATAATAACAGACTTTAAACTCCTTCCTTCCTTCCTTTCTTCCTTCCTTCCTTCCTTCCTTCCTTCCTTCCTTCCTTCCTTCCTTCCTGCTTGCTTGCTGTTTCATGGAAACTGAGCCTGTTAAATATTTTCTTTTTACCTCTAAATAATAAAACATGACCCAGAGCCACATTGTGGGAAAGCAGGAATTTTCAGCATTTTCTTGATGCTTATAAAGCAGAAAGCCCCGTCTACAGGGCAGAAAGGCACCCTTCAATCAGGAGAGCCATCCAGCAACATGGCTCTGTGACAGCCACTAGGGTTCCAAACTGGTTCATATGTGGCTTTAGCCTAATGAATTATGAAGACAGGCTACCTTTTAAATAAAGCCCTGCCTGCGAGAATTACAATCTGCTTGGTCTCTTATCTGTTTGTCTTTCCTCATAATTTGAGGGTGCTCAGATGTGGCTGGGTAAATAACAGCAATGTGATTTTTAATCAGACACCTGTCCATCCCATCACAACCTTTGGGATTCACAAGGCTCCTTCTGCATATGGGATGGTGCTGGCAGCTGCTCACAGCTGAGCAACCCTTTAGTGGAAGAGAGAATGCTGGAGGAGAGCGGCACATTGCATCCTCAGTGTTGGAAAACCATAGCTCCCAGAGACCAGTGCATGGAGGGACTATAGCTGTGCTGGATTGCCCCAGGCTGGTTGGGGGCTGTGCTTATATAACAGAGTCTGTTCCCTAGGAGCATTTGCTTATATATTCTGTATGTTTAGCAATGCTGATTGTCCACAGCAAGTATTGTTATTACTCTCGTTGGCATTTCTGGCTCTCTTCCTACCTCCTGGATTGGCTTTGGGGAAGCAGAGATTATTGGATGGCCCTGAAACCTTTCTTATACAAATTCCCCCATGATGTTGCTTTTTCTTTCTCCTTTGCTTATTAATTTTAAAATTTCTGCCTGCCACCTTCTTCTAATAAGGATGATTCATGGTCCACATAGTCACAAACTAGAGACCCTTTTCCCCATCCCCATTGGCTCATTTCTGTTTGATTTGAAACAGTAAGATATAATCTTGAAAGATTTTCTTAAAGACATGGATTTTCCATGTCATATTAACTAAACATGGTAGAAAGGGGAGTTCCAGGCAGCCACTGATGCAGGAACACTCAATGTGGTGGGTGACCAGGAGCCAGCTGAACTTCATTGTGATATTTTCAAGGGACAAAACAGAAGACAAACAACAGAAAAACAGGTA
The DNA here is from genome assembly GCA_004024765.1 of Zapus hudsonius. Lineage (NCBI taxonomy): Eukaryota > Metazoa > Chordata > Mammalia > Rodentia > Dipodidae > Zapus > Zapus hudsonius. Next base: position 40,615 of record PVHP010000483.1, read on the forward strand.
CTCCCAAAATGTTCCTGCAAAGGAACAACCTGACAAGTTGACCTGAGTGAAGAGGCAAAGGAAACGTCGTGGTTTGATTGTTGATGTTCTGTGTTCTGGGAGTGTGGATTGATGTAGTAGGATTTTCAAGGTCCCCTAGAGGAGCAAGAGACCTATCACCTTTGTCCAAGGGATGTCTGTCATCCGTCACCTGCAGAACATTCATATCCAAGGTGGTCATTTGTACTATCCACCACGGACTTTGTAGCCAACTGCCTCTACACTGAGGAATAGTGTGGTAGTTTAAATGCATGTCCCCCATAGACTCGGGTGCTTTTATTAAAGCTTATAATTTGGGTCTCTAGTCACTTGGCTGGTGGAGGTGTCCCTGAGGGCGGATCCTGGAGTCCAGCCCTAAGGTGTCCCTGAGGGGCCAATCTGAATTCCAGCCCAAGATGTAAGAGAGCAGTGGGTTTGTGTGTGTTGGTGCTTGTTGCTTTTTTAGTGTTTTCTGACTGGTGGTGGTTTCTCTCTGCTGGGATGTATGGAAGCAACTTCTTCGGCCACTGATGGAACTCCCCCCCCCCCCCCGTACATCTGTAAGCTTGAAATAAACCCCTTCCTCTCCTAAACTGTGCCTGGTTTGCATGTTCATCCAAGCAACATGAAACTGACTACAACAGATAGCGTCATAGTCTGTGAGCCCACGGCTCCTCCATCATGAACGTCACATCTTCAGTTACTGAGGCTGTGGCATCAATGACACCAGCATTGAGAGTCCTGGTTCAGATCTTGTGGGTGAGAGATTGGTATCTTGGTGCTGCTGCTGAGGAAAATGCCTTATGGTTCAGGCCAGTGGGTTTAGTCATGAATTAGAGCCGACACTGGCATTTACTACATACCATCCCCCTGAGGCTTTCCCTGGGTCATAGAAATAAACAGCCAACTGTTTACTGTAGGAAGGGCACTGGTGACACACTGAAGAAGTGATTTCATCCAAGTTGGGCTTGTTGAACCACTGAGTTGATGGGGTAATTTACAGAAGCATGGATGAGGGAGTTCCTTGAAGGAACATGGGTGAGTAAAAGGCAGCTGCATCACCTAAGAGCTGAACCGAGCTGGTGACTCATGAAAGCTGTAACTCAGGTGCTCCCTCTACATCTTCTAGGCAGTTCCACTAAAGAGTCTCCTTCTTTCAGCCATTGTTTAATGTTTTCCTAACCTTTGTGAGGGGCATTGTAAGGCTTGTAACCTAGAATGTCCCGAGTCTCAAAAGCCTCCTTACTCCCTCTAGGAGGGAATGTTCCAGTTCATTGAAAATAGCTACACAGCAGCAGGCCTCATGATGAGCTCTCTTTGGGTTCCAGGCCATAAAACATTCATAGTGATGTTAGGAGGTCAGTGGGACTCTTATTCCATTTTTGTAGCTAGGGAAAATAAGGATTAAGGGGTCAGTTTGCAAAGGCCATATGCCAGGTACCCCTCTTAATGAGTGGTCAACAAACTACACCCCATGGTACAAAGAACTAAAAAAGAGTTTTCACATTTAAATTAAAAAAAAAACACAAAACAAGACCCCAAACAAAAGGCAGGCTGGGAAATTGGCTGAATGGGTAAGAGTACTTACCACTTACGCACGAAGGTCTACAATGCCAAGTTTGATTCCCCAGCACCTACCTAACAAAAGCTGCTTATAGCCACACAGGTCTATAGCCCTAGTACTGTGAGGGGCAGAGATTAGAGTATTGTTGGGGTTCACAGACAGAAAACAACAGCTCGGGTTGAGGGAGAGACCATGTCTCAAGAGAACATGTGGATGAGAGATATTGCATTGCTATTTACATATTGTCCAAGAATGTCTTCTCACCTACAGGCAGCGTGCACTCATCGCGTTATCTGTTATGCTCATCAGTAATCACAATAGCGAGCACTTCTATCACATTCAAGACACATTCAAGAAGCCCTTTGAACCAGGCATTGTCAAACTTTGGAGGAAACAGCAGCAGGGGGCGCTCTTGTAGGTACTCTTATTGTCCCATTTGACAGAACGCAGACACAGGTGACATTTTCCAGGGTAACATGGCAGCTGGAGGCAGATTCATTCTCCAGCTTCCACTCCTAAAATGAATACTTTAAATATGTATGTGTGAATACCTACCTACCTACCTGCATACATATTTGGTGTATAGGTGCACATGTGTAGGCGTGGACACGTGTGTGTGTGTGTGTGTGTGTGTGTGTGTGTGTGTGTGTGTATAAGCCAAAAGTTGATGCTGAGTGTCATCATATACCCATCTCCACCTTATTCTTTGAGCTGAGGTCTCTCTCACTGAACCTAGAACTCACCAATTCAGCTTCAAGCCCTAGAGATCTGCCTGTAACCACCTCCCCAGCAATGGGGTTACAGTTGCTCACCACCATGACTGGCATTTTACATAGGAAATGGGGATCTGAACTCAGCTCCTCATGCTTGTGCAAGCGTTTTCCTTGGGGAACTGTCCCAAGATAGCACTTTGGAGAAGACACAAAAGCAGCTTTCATTTTGGCACAGGTAGTCAGAGCACATGTCACACCATTGAAGTCTGTCTTTTGTCCTGTAAAACTGGCTTTTCCCTCCATGCTGTCCCATTTCTTGGAGTCCATATGTCCATCCAGCTGTCCATCCACCCATCCACCTATCCAACACAGGGACAGGAATGCTGCCTGGGAAATGATGGTCTCATTTACATCTGGGAGGGAGGAAGAGATTCAGTTCAAAACTAAATGGGCTGAGGTATATTCCAGGCACCTCTTAAGCCCCGTGCGAAAGCTGGCTTTGGTAATACCCACTCTCCCTCTGGAACTGGAGGATTCACATCCCAGCAGAACTGAAGCTTTCAAGTCAGATAAACAGTGGCTCACTTGGCAGCTAGGGGAATCGTTCTGATGGTCTCGCAAGGTGAGTGCCCCTCCTTTTCCTTTGAAGGCATTGCCGTTTGGGAGCTATGGCTGAGTCCCAGCTAGAATAAATTAAACTGGTATTTCTCACAAGTCCTGGCATTTCTGCCATGGACGCATAAGTAGGGCATGTGTTGTGGAGGCGAGAGAGAAGAAAGGTCCTTGGTACATCCTTCTGGAATGTCTCTCCATCACCCTCTAAACCACCCCTCCTCCACTGCCATTCTCCAGCACCATCCATCCCAACAAAATGTACCTTGCAAAAAGCAGCCTTGATACTTTGTTGTGAGAACAGTTCACTGTTATCCTTAGAATATTAGCTCCTGTTAAAAAACCCAACACATCAGAGAATTCCAGACAAAAGAATCCCTTGTGAGAAAGCTTGGGCTGCGGGATGTGAGACATTTGCATTTTAAGCAGAAGATGAAATATTTTAAAGTAAGCTGGAAGATGAGACAGAGCAGGAAGGTGGCCTTGGTGCTGGTGCCCATTGACTTGTGAGTGTGGGAGCAAAACTGATTCCTAGTCTCTGGCTAGGGGCATTTGGGGAAGGCTCCCTGATGGGAGTCGGATTAGCTTTGAAATGAGACCAGATTTTATAAACGAGCGTTGGGGATGGATTAGCCACAGGAAATGAGGAGCATCCTTTAAGAAGATAGATGAAAAATTTAAGACATGCTCATATTCCTTAACACGACCAGTTAAAACATACTTCCTGGATGGGTAAACTACCGCATGCAGGCCAGATCTGGCTCATTGCCCGCTTTTCCACATAAAGTTTTATTGGGACACAAGCACACTCATTGTTTGCATGTAATTTACATGGCTTTCTCCACGCCATGGCAAGGTCCGTAGTCAGAAGTGGGACTAAATGGCCTTGCAAAGCCGTACTTACTCCCTTCGTGGAAACCTCGCTTCTCACCAACAATGATCAAGTACAAATGGGCAACAAACATACACTGCTCAATGTGGACCCAAGGGAACACTTGTTCCCCACGGGTGGAATACAGGTGCGGATGGCTGGTAAACTAGCCCAGCATGATGGAAGGCAGTGTGGAGGCTCCTGAAAAAACTGAAAGCATAGATCTGTCATTGCGACCCGGCTATCTCACTGCAAGACCGCAGGGTGGTATGTCACAGAGATACTTGTTCATCATATATATATATATAGGTGGCACTTTTCACAATTGCTCAGTCATGGAACTGCTGCCGCTTGTCCAGTTCCTCTGATTTGAAGCACTCCATCCTGGAGGGAGGAGGGAGTTCCTGTGACTTAGGAAGTAAACAACTGACAGGTCATGGAAGCTCCCACAACTTACAGTGCCACAAGACCCCTCCCCAAAGTTCTAGAAGCAGCAAACAAACGCTGGGGAAGAGACTTTCCAACCAGCCCAGCTGCCTGTAAATTGTGCAGTGTGCTACAGAGATACAGCTTTTGTAAGTCTGGGCTGGGCTTTTCTGCGACAAAGCTGGCTTTGAGTCAGCCTTGCTCCTCACCCAGGCTCCTGCCAGTAACCCTCACCCAGGCTCCTATAAGTTACCTCTCATCCCAGTACATAACCCCAATAAATTCATTGCTTCACCAGGTTGGGCTTGAATAGCGTAGTTACTCTGGTCTGTTGTCAGGACCCTATCTAGGGTGAATGCCTGATCTACCCAGGAAAAGTTAATGCAGCCTGAGTCAACCTAGGTGTCTGCCAGGAATAGATGAAGAAAATGTGATGTATGTGTATATGGCATTGTTTTCAGCCACATAGAAGAATGAAGTTATGTTGTTCGCAGGAAAGTGAGTGCAACTGAAAATAGCCATATTTAGTGAATTAAGCCAAGCAGTGCAGGTTTTCTGAATTTTATATAGATGCATAAAATCATACATGTGTGGATGGTATGAAATAGAAGAGCAACTGTCTAGGGGACTCAGAGGAAGGGAGGGGAGGGCAGTGGGAAATGGATGGCTTATACTCAAAGTGCGTTATATACTTGTGTACAAATGGCCTTACCATAGCCTGGTTGAATAAAAAAGAGCTTTTATAAAAAAGATTGACTAGATAAATAGAAGCAGGAAATGCAAGGAATCAAGAGAATGCTTAGGAAAAGAGCAAGAGTAAAGGCAGGCATCCAGCAAGAGCTTTTTAGGTTTCTGTAAAGCCAAGGCCACTGTGCAACTCAGTCTGTTCCCCATTCGCACCGACTGTGAAAGTTTGAATGTATGTCTCCCATAGACGCAGGTGTTTTATTAAAACTTGTATCTTGGGTCTCCAGCTGCTTGACTGGAGGAGGTGTCACTGAGGACAGATCCTGGAGTCCAGCCTAAAGGTGTGTTTGGGGGTGGATCTAATTCCATCCCAAAGGTATGCAGAGAGGTGTGAGCTCTGGGGTGGGGATCCCAGCTGCTTGCCTCTTGGTGTTTGCTGGCTGCGGATGGTTTCTCTCTCTCTGCTTGGATTTGTGAATGGGAGCTAGCTTCTTGCATGTTGGTGGAACTTTCTTAGATCTGTAAGCTTGAAATAAATTCCTTCCTCCCATAAACACTGTCTGGTTGGATGTTCATCCCAGCATTGTGAAGCTGACTACAATACCAACCAAGTATGGTGGGTCATTCAGTTTGACAATTCCTCTCTCTATGATGTCATGGCGCCCCAACATACGTGGTCAGTTGCCAGAGTCTGGGGACAGCTGCTAGACCTGTAGACTTTGGCGTAATACAAAATTCAAAAGGAAAGATTAAAAACTCCACATCAAGAGTGTGTGTGAGTAAATGTCACATGTGGCCCCAGAAGGCCCGTGCATTCATCTCCTCCCTCTGAAGTTACAGTGTAAATATGACAATCAGAGCAGCTTACAAGTAAAAACCCAGACACCCCCAATTCTAGTATTTTGTGTGAAGTATAAAACATCAAGCATATGTACTTGCTGAAGGACTTCTCAGAGCCTTTAATAGGTTCACAAAGCTCTGAGTTGAGAAGATAAGGGGAGGTCTTTCCAAAAACACTTGAACTCACCTTTACCTACATACCTCCCTTAATAAAGCATGTGGCTTATGAAGCCCATTTTGGAATGCAGTTAACTTGGAATTATTTTGTGATCAACACCTACATTTGGCAGTAGACATAATCTTGAAGGTCACAGAGTCCTATGCCCTCCTGATACTGTGAATCATTTTTTGAGCTTTATAATATCATGTTTAGGCCAGAGAGTCCATGCTCCTGACATTAATGATGTTGTTAGAGATTTGTGGAGCTGAGAGATTTTGTAATTGCAAGTTCTAATCAGATTACAGACCCCAAATCTATGCTCCCTTTGTCCCATGAATTTTCCCCTTCCCAAGGGGGTGATGGTGAAGAGGATGTATAAGTGATAAAGCTTTGCATTTGGACACTTACAGGTCGGCTACTAGAAAAAGTGGGCCAGCACGCTGCCTGAGTGGTCATGGATGAGGAGTTTGGGTTTAAAATAAATATATGCCATGTTTCTGATGCTGCTCTGAATCGGCTCTAATTACCTTAACTCGCAGCTTTCGCAGTGTTTGGTAATTGGCAATCAGCCCCAGCCTGCGTCTGCTGTGGTGAACTCCTCACTGCATGGTGTCCTCGGTCACCTGAAGGAGCCTCACTCATTCCCCACAATGCCGCCACTTCAGTGTGGATTTTGCTTCCTCTGTGATAAGCTTTGCAAACAAGACAGAGTTGTCTCAGGGATCTGGGGCAGTGTGCCAGGGTTTACACAAAGCCACAGGAGAAACCCAGTGTACTTTTCTGGGAAGCCATTTTTAAATAACTTTTTGTTGAAGCATGATACAAGCATGATAGGTTTATATGAAAAAGTACTATGTCACACCTGTACAGTTCATTCTTTATATCTTAACAAACCACAGAGGCTGCCCTTCTGAGTATCAGTTCTAACCATGTATCTTCTGTGTGTGTGTGTGTGTGTGTGTGTGTGTGTGTGTGTGTGCATGTGTGTGTACCAGAAGACAACCTTGGATGGGTGTTATTCTTCAGGCACTGTCCACCTTCACCCTCCTCCCTCCCCCACTCCCCAGGTAGGATCTTACTCTTGCCCAAGCTAACCTGGAATTAACTATGTAATCTCAGGGTGGCCTGGAATTTATGGTGATCCTCCCCCTTCTGCTTCCCAAATTCTGGGATTATAGGCATGTGCCACCATACCCAGCTCTTATTTATTTATTTATTTTTGAGACAAGGCCGTCCACTGGCCAGGAATTTGCCAACTAGGCTAGGTAGACTGTCTGGTCAGTGAGCCCCCAACAATCCATCTGTATGTGCCTCCCCAGTGCTGGCATTGGAAGTGTGTGCTATCGTACAAGTGGGCTACCATGTTATTTTTTTTACATGGGTTCTGGGGCTTGAACTCAGATCCTTATACTTACAAGGACAGCACTTTACTCTTCCCAGCCCTCTGATAATATATCTTATGTTAAAGCAAGCACTGATATGCTACCAGTTGTGTATCTGATGTTTAAAAATAAAATGTCACACTTGAACAGTCAGTGCTTGGTGGATCACTACAGGCTCTGGCCCCAGAAATGGTGCTATCCTCTTTTTGTTAGGACAATGGGTAGGAAGTCCCTGTTTGGTGTGAGAGTTGGCAGAGAACAGAGCAGACAGAAGTGATCAGCAGTCCTCTGAATACTTACTCTGGGCAAAGCACTGGGCACGTGTTACCTCCAGTGTTCCCTGAGGGCGAGCACACAGCCCAGGAAGCTGCAGGGAGCAGAGATGTTTGCTTTCTTGCCCTGCTAAGTTATATACTGAGCCATGATCTCAGGTCCCAGGATACCAACACTTGGCTTTCTTCTACTCTCTTAGCTACCTCTCTGCTTTCTTTGTATTTAGGGCAAATGGTCTTTGGAGGGAGTCTCTCTCTCTCTCTCTCTCTCTCTCTCTCTCTCTCTCTCTCTCTCTCTATTTTTTCTCTATATATTTTTAAGTGAAATAAATATCCTGACTTCTTATAGCATTCTGCAAACAGAAAATTCATGTTTCGGCTGCAGACACACACCAATGATCTCGTTGCCAAGCCCTCTGTCAGTTGTAGAGGAAAAGCAATCCAAGTTGAATCTGGAATGAATTGCCTTCAAATGCAATGTACCACTGTAATCTGGGATATTGCAAGCAGCTTAATGTGCTGGCTGATGACACGTATGACCATTATGTGGCTCTCCCTCATTGAATGCATCGGGCGCAGCCCAAATCATAAATCTGTCAGCAGACAAAACATAAAATTTACATGCAAGATCAAATCTCCCCTGTCCTGATTTTTACACAAGGGTCACTGGTGGGTAGTAAATTAAGATTCAGAGTAAAAGTTACCTGCAGGTGCTAAATCACCAGACCATGCCAGGACCATGGAATCTTCTTTTGTTAATATCGCGAGCATTTGTTATCAGCGCTGCGCTTATATAAATCGCGGGCTGGTGCTTGTATAAGGCAAGGTGCCCTTTGTCCCTCAGAGATTTTGGATTTCATTTGTCAAATGTGGTTCACGTTGTTTACCCAAACAGCAAATATGTGGTACTGAGATTTGGATTTGAAAGCTAAACACAGGCAAGCAGGCATGCTTGGATGGTTTGTGGTATTAATAAATCTCTGGTTGCCAAGAAATTACACATATATTTTAATTTCATTAGCTTTCAAGAAATATTTATTGAACACCTGCTGCCAGATACCGTGCTGGGCACTGAGTGTGTGAATATGAACAAGACGATTGCAGTGAGAAATGAAACCCGCTCGAGAAAGGATCGATCGAGGCTCGTGTGTGAACACAGGACTCTAGTATTCGAAGCTGGTGAGAATCTCAGGTGAGCACACAGGTTGATTAAAAATACTAGGAATCGGGGGCAGGGGAGATGGCTCAGTTGGATAAAGCACTCTGTCTAACTTTGAGTATCAGAGTTTGGATCCCCGGGCCCTTTGTGAAGAGCAAAAGCGGTCACAGGCTTCTGGAATCTCAGCGCACTCACATCAAGAAAAGAAGTGGAGACAGAAAATTTCCCATCAGCTCACACACTGAGCAGTGAACAATGAGGCAGAAGGCAAGCACTGACCTGAAAGTCTTCCTTTGACCAACACAGGGGTGTCCTGACAGCCCCTACCCCTGCCTGCGTGCACATGTATCCACGTATGTACACACACAAAGAAAGAAAAGAATAAAACACATATGTGCCAATACAAATCACCAGGAAATCACCAAACGCCATTTCTCTGAGTACCTGTGAGGCACATGCTGTCTATGAAGAGGAATCCCCAGAACTCCCAAGTCCCCACCTGGGCTGCCTCTTGACATCAGAGAGTAGGGAGGGCCAGGCCCTTCGTTTCTGGTTCACATGTCACTCTAGGAATCTGTATGCAAGTGCAAAGGCTGGGGCATTCTCAAGACTAGGGAATCATTTAATTTGCATAGTGCATTTTACCTAGAGTTAGAAAGATGCTACAGGGCCATTTAAAAGTCATGGAATCTGTCCATTGCCCTTCAACATATACAACGGATTCAAACTGCCCTATCATTCAGTAATGGTGGCGTCACACCTTGCAGAGGCATGGTATTGGAAAATCACAGTGTTCTTAAAGCCCAGTAGTTGTAAGTGTGAGCACTGGGTGTCAGCAGGACTGAAGCAACAGTGACTGGTCCACAGGTTAATGATCTATTATCATCAGTACTCTTTGCTCTGCTGAAGTTGGATCCCAGGGGGCAGATACATGCTAGGCAAGTGCTCCATCACTGGGCTACATCCCAACTCCCAAAACACCACCTTGCTAACAGAGCCTTAACCTTTATGGTTTATGGACCTCGGGATGGAAAATAGGTGGGAAGGAGTGATCTGTCCCTTCCCACCACAACTTACCCTGGGTCCACTTAACGCAGTTCAGTGTGTGCATGGGATGAATCGTGTGCTGGCGGGGGTGGCTGATAACAGAGCTCAGAGGTTGTGCTTCCCTAAACCTACTCCTCACAGGCAGCAGGCTCCTCGGGTGCAGTAGTAGTGTGAGGGCTGTTGCTAGGGCTTATAGCAGCTCAGGAAAGCAGAAGGGTAAGGAATACAGGAGAATACAGCCAGTCCCACAATGCCAGGCTATCATTGAGGACACAGCAGGCATCTACCGTCTGATAAGGGCTCCCTTGACTGTAATGATCATAAAAATAAACATGCGCAACAAAACCCACTAATGGTTACTGGGACCTTATCATTACCCGGGCCCTATGCTAAGAGTCACATATTACAATCTCATTTTGTTTAGTTTCTTTTAAAAGCTGTTTTTAGGGGCTGAAGAGATGCCTCAGAGGTTAAAGGCACTTGCTTACAAAGTCTTCCAGTCTGGGTTTGATTCCCTAGCATCCACGCAAAGCCAGACACACAAAGTGGCAAATACACCTGGAGTTTGTTTGCAGTGCAAGAAGCACCGGCATGTCCGTATTCACGCATTCTCTCTCTCTCTCATAAATAATTTTAAATTTATTTTTCAATATATAGATTACAGAATTGCATTAATCTATGGCATAGACAGAAGTATTATAGGATAGTTTGATGGGCACATGGAATCTAGTCAAACTAGGGCAGATAGCCTCCCATAGACCAGGCCTGATCCAATCAGAGAGCAGTTCTTTATTCCCAAGTCTTTTCACCAAGACTTTTCCTCCTGAGGTTATTAAGTCTGCAGATGCAGACCCTGTTGCAGGATGAAGTTTCAGATGTGGCATTGTCAAGTCAAAGGTACGTGTCTAGGTAATTTCCACAGTGCCAGAGGGACCCACATGATGCTTGTGTCTCCTTAGCCTGCAGCCCTTCTTCATCCCCTACAACACGATGGTTACCCACTGTGTGCATTTCCAGTTAAAAATCACTATTCGAGTATAGCTACAACTGACTTTTCTCTTTGTGTGTCTGGTCATTTGAATTCTGTATTGACATTTTCTGTTTTGGGTTGTCTTTTTCACTTCAGTTCCTGGAAATTCTTATTTATGAGGGAAGTTAACCCTTTTGTCTATGATACAGGTTGCTGGAATCCTGCACCCTACCCTGTGTGTCAGTTGGTGCTTAAACTTCACACATGTGATTTTGCTGTGCTTTTTATCAAAAGGTTCATATAACTGAATGTTCTGTTTTGTGTATTATCAGAAATGTATCTCCATTGTGATGAAAATACTCTCATTTTTCCCAATACTTATATGGTTTAGTTTTCATATTTTTTTTAAATCATTGATCCATTGCCATCTTTTCTTGCTTAAGATTTAGGTATGGGCACACATTTCTGATATACACTGCTGTTCAAACGTCACTTATGGAAAGCTGGTCTTTCACACTCACTGGGGACACTGCCTTTATACACAAGGTTATTTCCTTGAATCTTCATGACAGTCTACTGAAGCCAGCATTGGTCAATATTGGTTTAGATGAGGAAACTTAAGGCTCAGAGAGGCGATATAACCGAAGTCACACATTAAGCCTGAGTTCTAGGCTGAGAAGTTTCTCACACTAGCAATTCTAGAAGTTTCTCCAAACTTAATGTTTGCATACTCTGTCTCGGCCATTGTCTGTTGCTCCCAAGGCTGCTGTCTATTGGCCTCCTCCCTCAGCAATTTCAGGCTAAAATGCTTTAGGGGGGGGGCTGAGAAGTCAAACTGAGGCACCCTAGTTGACGTCCTGATGAGATATACAGACCAAAGAAACTATTCCTCCAAAGTGGTGACCGGAGAGTTTACTGGGGTTACTTGCTGGGGCGTGGTGATGAAGGTGAAGCAGCGAAATGAGAGCTTTCTATAGGCAGGTAGCCAGGAACAAGGCTCAGGTGCCACCCTACCTGCCCTGGCCAAATTAGAATTTGCCTCTGATTCAGTCTCATCCAAGATGACTGCCAGCAACACTCCCAACCAGAGACTTCCTGCTTCTTCCTCAGTGCAGCACTCCTAGGGGGGCTTGCCTCTCCTGGGTCAGCCCTTGAGTCCATGAACCAATCAGGTCTTGGCTCCCCTGAATCAGCCCTTTGAGTCCATGAACCAATCAGGCCTCTCCTTATACCCTGGACTCTGATAACAAGGTTCACCCTAATTGGATGCCTGACTGTTATGCTGGAGCCTAAGCATGTGTATAAAAATCTAACCACATGGGCAAGCTCTCTTTCCTTCCTGAGATTTTCCCTGGATGCCTCTGTGTTTTCCTGCTTGCCTTCTACATGCGTCTTGCTTTGGGGGTGCTTTCTCACCTTGTTATATTGCATTTTTCTTTGGTCTTTGAGTCTTTCCACTATTTCTTAATCCACTCTGGCTTTTATGTGAAGGGGATCCTTTGGCTCTTATGCTTTGCCTTCCTTGAGTGGACGTATGTGTCTTCTCCAGAGCCCTTTACCTCCAGAGATTTTTCTGATGGAGATTCTATCTCCTCTCCCCTTTTCAGAATTCCCCCCTGGCTAGAGACTTTCAGCTAGCCTTCCCCTGGATCTTAATTCCCCTATAAAAACCTCATAATTTCTCCCTAAACAAATTTGGCAATTCATAATTTAGACTACTCAAACTCCAATTTTTCAGTTCTTCGTTAAAAGTGAAAAGAAATTGAAGGGTTCACAAGCCTGGGAGAACCCCTTGAACCCCAAATTCTGCATCAGTGAGTTTATCAATCACTGGAAGGCCTGCTCCAGGCTTGGTGATGAGTCATGAAAGCTTCTTCCCAAGAAATTCCTGAATGACTTGCAGGTGGGTCAGCTGCTCACACTCTCTTCTCCCCCAGCAATTGTTACTGCTTGTATAAACTTGGGGATTTTATAAGTCGTGATCTTGTAAGGTTCAGATTCCAGAGACTTGGAAGTTTCATTTACTTGCTTAGGCTTATGTGACTCCCTCCAGGAGTGACTGTTTTGTGTATATATATATATATATATATATATATATATATATATATATATATATATATATATATATATATATATATATATATATATATATATATTGAATACATGTATACATCGTATGAGCAAATCTTGTGACTATACCCCCAGTTTCCCTCCTGTCTGTCCCCTACCTACTGGAGTCCTTCCTCGGTGTGCATACTGGATCTGTCCATAGGGTAGGGGGTTATGAACTATACCAGAGGTAGCCAACTTTTCTTTCTTTTTTTCTTCTTCCCCCTTGTGTATTGTTCCTGAGGGGGGCAATGTCTCTGGATATTCTCCCCCACCATGGCTTCAATTGGATTATATGGGCACCATAGACTACTTTCTTAGTCTCCGCTGACTTCTGGGAATGACCTCATTGTTTCTAGAAGCTCCTGTGAGTTTTAAATTAGCTTAACCTCCTCTTCCTTCTTCTTGCATAGGCTGATGATCAGGTCACTCTGATCAATGTATTTGTATATTTATGATTTCTGTCATCTAATACACTTCTTTTGAATTCTATGTGACATTGGATCTGCTGTGGTACCATTACTGCAGGATGGAAGTTTCAGCACAGAGTTTGGGGTATTAGAACAAATACTCCTAACTCAAGAGGAATGTAGGGCTTGGTCAGGGTTCATCAGAAACAAGGTTTCAGCAAGGGACTAGACAGGCCTCTGAGCCATTTGTCCCACTCCTCTGTTCATCTGCTCCTGCCCACCAGCCACTCCTTTCCTGAGTTAAGTTGACTGTGTCTCTGGATATCTCCAAAGAGCTCTACCTCTGATGTCTAGGAAGCCTCAGGCTGGGAGATGTACAGAAGAGAAAATCTGAGCCTGGTGATCAGGCTGATTCTTCTGTTGAGTTCTTGTCTCACCCCCCTGAAGAATGAAGAATGAAGCAAGGAGGGTTCATTCTCACAGGAGTGACAACTTGAAATGGTTGCCTTTGAGTATTGCAGGTCTAGACCAAGTCCATGGGAAGCCAGCTGAGAAGAGTCCCACTAAGGGTGGATGCAGCTGTGGGTCTCCCTCTGAGGCAGGAGCAAACACCCCAGCAGAGAAAGAAGTTGGAACAAGTCTGAGAGCAGGTCTGGGTGTTTCTCTTAATAGGTACTTTATGTGGTTCTCAATTTTTTGTTATTGGCAATCCATAACCCTGTTTCAGGTATGTTTATGAATGTCAAGCAGGTCCGAGGATGTTGTGGGAGGGGAAAGGGGGGAACAGGACAACCATACCATTCACTCCCCGCTTTATCAAAAACCACAGAGGACTTAGAGAAAGTCAGCTATGAGCAGCATCAAGTAGACAGAAGGATGCCAGTTCCCAGCCACCTGAGAGCTGCTGGTGCTCTGCAGGAATGGGCCTGTGTGATCACATTGGTCGCCTTTGCTCTTCAGCATCCACACAGACAGTGGAGGCCTGCTCTTCTGCAGGCACAATACAGTATAGTCATTAGGCCACACCCCCATTAGGCCACGCCCACGCACGGTGTGATGAGTTCTTCTGCTCAGTTTGCAGTTTCCTTGTGGATTTATTTCTTCTTTTCCTGCAGCTGGGTTAGCGTCTTGCTTATGAGATGGCTTGTTCTTCTGGGCCCACTCTAGTAGGAGTGAGGGGCTGTAGTTCAGGAGGCTGGATGGGGGCTGGAGGGTGGGTTTATGAGACTGGACTGGGCAGGGAGTTTTCTCGTTTACAGCCACCCCACAAACCAAACAAAACAGCAACAAGAGATATATCAAGCGGCCGTTACTTGCCAGGAAAATGTCTCAGCATTCCTGTTTGAAAGGTCTTTCTGCATTAAGCAGAAGGATTGATGTGTGGCATTTCATTTAAGCTGGCATTATGCATTATGTCACCAGAGTATACGCTCAGATCACCTGCACATGACAGATGATAAAACGCTGGCAGTTGTGATGTCGGGAAAAGACAGCGCCCTGGTAGATTGGTGTCTGCTAAAAGTGCAGATCTCTAACCCTTGGCTTGCTCATCTGTTTTGGAGTTTTCAGATCTGCTCTGTATGGAGAAGAGATAGCTCTGTGTGTGTGTTCACGTTAACATATATATTAACCATTTAGTTAGTCCATCATCAGAATTTAACCTGGTCTCTGTTTGCCCAGCTTATTAAAAGCCTTACACAAAAGAATATGTTTAAACTTTGTAATTTATGCCTATAATCCCAGCACTCAAGAGGTTGAGGAAGGAAAAACATCATGAATGCAAGGCTATCCTGGGCTATAGAGTGAGATCTTGTTTCTAAAAACAAAATAAAAGCCCATGTTTAAAAAGTGCATATGATCATTCATTATACTCCCTGTAATTCATCCTGGCTGGTCACCATCTCACAATGGAAAGGAAGTAGATAGAAAGAACAGGAAGGGGCTAGGGATAATTTTCCATAGCGTTATGCTTTCTGTAGCTAGGGTCCACCTCCTAAAGTTTCCACAACCTCCCAGAGGATTACCAGTATCAAGTGTTCAAACACCTGGGCTTGTGGGAGACACTGCATATTCAAGTCATGACACAAGGTGTGTTGGCAGAGGGCTGGCATGATAGCCATTTTATAGTTTAGAAAGTGGAGAGAGCTTACTTTGCAACAGGAGCTATGCTGAATGGTCTATATGCATCATTTCACTAAGTGCTCATGAACCTCCTCTGTGGCATTATCATCCCCAGTTAAAGGATGAGGAAGCTGTGGTGGTTTGAATCGAATGTCCCCCATAAACTCATGTTCTCTGAATGCTTGGTCACCAGCTGATGGCAATTTGGGAGGTGGCCTCTTGCTTGAGGTGTGTTCCTGGGGAAAGGCTTTGGGGTATTATAGACAGCTTCTCCCTTTCTAGAGTTCAGCTCACTCTCCTGCTTCTGTTTTTCACCTGTTGTGGCAGAGGTGATGATAAGCCTCTGTTCATGCCATGCTTTCTTTCTACCATCATGAAACTTTCTCCTGAGACTTAAGCCAAAATAAAAAAATTCCTCTCATGAGCTGCTTTTGGTCAGGTGCTTTATCCTAGCCATGAGAAGGTAACGACAATAGAAGCCAAAGCTGAGAGAAGTTAGGTTATATACCAAGATCCCACAGCTGCTCAGGCATCTGGGATTTGAATCCAGTCCTCTTGGATCCAAAGCTCGTCAACCTCAGTCTTATATGGCCTTGTCTTAGGCAGCTTTGAGTTGCTTTAATAGAATACCTGAGAATGGGTGATTTGTAAAGAAACATTTTTTCCCCTAAATCTCTGGAGGCTAAGAAGTTTTCAATAAATGAGTCATATCTTTTTTAAAAAAATTATTTATTTTCAAGCACACACACACACACACACAATGGGCATGGTAGGGCCTTCAGCCACTGCAAATGAACTACAGATGCATGCATGCCCCACTTTGTGCCTCTGGCTTTATGTGGGCACTGGGGAATTGAACTCAGGTTGCTAGGTTTTGCAGGATGAGTGCATTAACCACTGAGCCATCTCTCCAGCCCTCAATGAGCCACATCTTGTGAGAGCTTTCACGCTGTTATAACGTGGTGGAGAGCATGCTAGAGCATATCACATGGTGTGCTCATTTGGATGGAAAGTGTCCCCCACAGCGTCATGTGTTTGTGATTAAGCCTCATACTTAATTCCTTGTTTGAGGCAATTTGGGAGGTGGAGCCTTGCTGGAGGAGGTGTGTCACTGGGCATTTATTAGCTCCAGCCCAGCACTTCGATTACTTCCATGCTAGCTCACTCTTGCTGCTCTCACTCTGCTCCTGCTGTGTTCTCCCATGCTTTCTTCACCATGGTGCAACTTCCTCTTGAAACTAAGTTGAAATAAAGCTTGCCTTCCGTGTGCTGCTTTTGGTCAGCTGTTTTGTTCCAACAGTGAGAAGCTAACTGCCACACATGGCAAAAATAGCCAGCTTGCTAGCTGTGTCTCTCTTCCTCTTCTTATAAAGTTAGAAAATCACATCATGGTCATATTGTCAAGACTTCTTTAACACTAATTACCATCCAAAGCCCCCACTCCGAGGACCAACAACATAAGAACTTAAGGACAAAGGTTCCAATGCATCAACTTCTGGAGGGTGTGTTTATTCCATAGCAGATGCTCCCTCTGCATGTTTAACTGCTGAGCCATCTCCCCAGCCCCCCTTTTCTTTTTAAACAAATACTAAAAGAAAGGGGGCAGGCTAGGGTGAACTCTAGACACAGGTTTGAACATCTGGTTTTATGTGGATACTGGGCAATCAAACCTGGGCCACAGGGTTTGCAAGCAAGTGCTTTTTTATTTTTATTTTTAAAACTTATTAATTAATTTGCAAGCAGAGAGAGATAGAGAAAAGAGAGACAGACAGAATGAGTTTTCCTGGGCCTCCAGCCATTGCACATGAACTCCAGATGCATACGCTACCTTGTGCATCTGGCTGTATGTGGGTAATGGGGAATTGAACCCAGGTCTTTAGGCTTTTCAGGCAAGTGACTTAACTTCTGAGCCATCTCTCCAGTCTGCAAGCAAGTGTTTTTAAGCACTGAGACATCTCTCCAGTACCCCTGAAAGTTTACATGTGACTTCTAGTTTTAGAGAAAATACTTATTCAATACAGTAGATGATTTTGGATGGACATCACTTCATCAGCGATATGCTCCTGCTTTAATGCATGTGTATGCATATTTGTGGGTACACATATGTGTGTGAGTATGCATGCACATGTGTGCATAAGTGTGGGGAGTTCAGAGGACAACCATAGGCTGATGTTTCTCTCAGTGCCATTCACCTTTTTTGAGATAGGATCTTTCATTGGCCTGAAGCTAGCCAATTAGGCTAGACTGGCTGGCCCTGGGGTCCCAAGGATCCTCTTGTCTCTACCTCCCCAGATGTGGGATTACAGTCCCACACTACCAGGCTTGGCATTTTTACATGGGAAAAATTTGTGACTTTTGACTATTACTTTGATCCCCTGAATCCCACTGTAATTTAAGTTTCACAAAAAGGGATCATTTTTGCTAGTTTGTCAAGATAATATATAAGTCAGGAGGAATCAGTAACTCATTATAAAAATCTATGAATGAAACATTCACTCAGAACGTTAGTAAGTGGAGAGGTAGAAAGTGAGGCAGACCAGTTCCAAATGCTTACAAACCACATAGACAAGTTTATCACAGCAGTAGCCACACTTCTCTGTACCAGTTTTCGGTATTAGTTACTTTCTCATTCCTATGAGCAAGTACCTGAACAGAAGTTGTCCCAGTTATCAAACACTACAGGAGATGGCTTTCTGGGGAGACAGACTAGGTATGGAAGAGTCCTTGGTAACTTAAGATGGAAGGCAATCTCTTCTTCTCCTTCCTGTTGCTGTGCTGCCTTCATGGGCTGGCCTGACAGCTTCCTGAGACCCGCACAGTACTGGACTCACCATAAATCAATCAGTACCTCTCAACCCTCACACAATCTGACCAACCACACATTCTGGACAGGCGGGTCTTCCCATTCAATAAAAGTTCAGAGCTCTCAGAGTCCCCTGCTCTCTGGGGTGTCTGTGCTCTTTTTCTTTCTTCCCCTCTTACTCTAAAGTAAACTTTATTCTTTTAAAATACTTTCCTGCCTCATAATTCTTTAATTGGCAGAGAAACAAACCCAAAGTTTCCCCTAGACTCTTCCTAGAGAGTGTCAGCTACTTTATCATTGCTTGGATAAAACATCTGAGCAGAGCAGCTTATAGGAGGAAAGGGTTTATTCCAGAGTTAGTTTCCAGGGGAAGTTTCATCATGGTGGAGAAAGCATGGCCGAGAAGACGCTAGGCATTGTAGCCTGTCCCATCATCTGGGTGGAAGTAGTCCTGGTGAGCTGGCTAGTGAAGACCAGGAGGGCTGGACTAACACACCTCAAGGCTCAGTAGATTTCTGGTTTATGGGTGGTGTCATTGAGATTAACCCAGATGGGCCACAAAGACACCAGACTGGGCTTCAGCAGAAAAACTGAGCAGAGAAGTATCAGGTTCTTTCCTCCTTGCCTACCTTGGTCATTCCTCTTCCACCAAGTTCTTTCTCTGAGGGGGCATAGAACCAAATCAGGTGCTTCCAACCTGGACACTAATAACATTCTTGTCAGGTCACTCTGCTGTAGGGTCTGTTCTCAGCCTCATAGGGTGTTGACCACTGTCCTTGCCCTTCATTCACTGCATAGTCACTGCAGTCTTTCCCATTCGTGGCAAAAGAAAATGCCTCAAGACATCATTCAGAATCTCCTGGAAGCAAAATGATGCCACTGAGAGCCAATGTGCTGAGAAATTTATATCAACCTCCCAGTGTAGTAGGTTTCTGGTCTGCAGTGCTAGAGCCCGAGCCATAGGAAGTAGAGTGAGGTCTGAATTCAAATCCTCACACTTGTGCAGCAAGTACTTTACCCACTGAACTATCAATCAGCCTGTTTCCATTTTTATGGATGAATAAAACTGGGTCTTCAGTACTCTACCCGAGGGAGCAGCAGGGCTATAATGTATCCCCAAAGTAAGTTGGGTTTGTTTTGCATGTATGTGTGTGTGCACATGCATGTGTGTAAGCACGTTTGCATGTATGTGCAGGTATGTGTGTGATGTGCATGTGTGTGTATAAGCATGTTTCTATGTATGTGTAGGGGTATGTGTGTGTGCACACATGTGTGCATACGTGCATATGTGTGGAAGCCAAAAAGGTTGCTGTTGAATGTCTTCCTCGATTGCTCTCCACCTTACTTCCTGAAGAGGGTCTCTCACCCATTTGGCTAGTCTAGCTAGTCATCTTGTCTGCTTGGCTTCCTGAGTGCTAAGATCAAGGCAGGCTGCTGGGATGCTGGGGATGGGAACTCCTGTTCTCAAGCTTGAGGGGCAAGTGCTTTGTCCTCCAAGCCATCCCAGCAACATCAGAGTGGAGGCTCTTAATGTCTTTGCTTTCTGTCATGCTGAGAAGGACAATGTCTTCCAAGAAACTCCGGTTACTTCCCTGAGCCAGCTGGCTTCTAGAGGGGCTTACAATTGTTTGGTTGTTATTCGCTTGTACAGCAGATATTTCTAGAGGACTCAGATGTACCAGGCAGTGTTCTGGATACTATCATAGCATGCTTTAGTGAATACTAACTGTTTAGACCCTTTGTTTGGGGTGCAGAATATCCATGTAGGTAGTCTCTGGTTCCCTGAGCCATCAGGACATGTGAAGCAGCATGGGGCACTGTGATGGGTTACTTGGCCATCTTGCTTTTCTTCCTGGTATCTTTATTGTTATTCTACCAATGTAGATAACATCCTAAGGGCTTTCCTCCAGCCTAACTGAACTCCAGGCTATTGCAACTCATCCATGAAAATGTGTTATTTTGGTGGGAGTGGAATAAGGCCCAGGGCCAGAACACAGATGCATTTTTAACATAACACTGCAAAAAAAGGGGCTCAGCATTTTTTTTCAAGGCTGATCAGTTAATTTCTCCTATTGCTTTCACTCTTTCCTGGGTAAATGATGAGGTTTTGATGTTCTTGAAAGTCATTTAATAATAAAGTCTTGGATATAGCCCATTTAAACTGCCTCTTAATGGGCAGAGCTGATGTCATTTTTTTTTTTTTCTAAAAAGCAAGATTTTGTTTCATTTTAGGCTCAATGTGAATTCTTGCCATGTGAGCACACATGTAAGTTTCTAACACTCAGGGAAGGAAGTCTTTTGATAAATGGCACCATAAACGCAGGCAATTTTCTACATCTTGTTTGTAGGCTTTTGAAATTTACAAGGTTTCTCTTTAATACAATTGTCTATGCCAGCTAACAGGCAGTTTTACAGTCTGTTCGTATTTATCATTAGGATAAAAAAGCCCCTCACCTCAGATCCTTTATTCTCCATGGAACATAAATAATTCCAAATAACCAGTAATATCTCAGCTGCTATTTGATTTGGTAGCTATGGGGGGGTGGAGGGGGAGAAGTAGCTCCGATTTTGCTAACCACTAAACCACTCTCTACCCTGCACATTTTCTTGAGTTGTGAAAGGCCTGGGAAAATTCTGAAATATGTGATATGTTTCTGACTGAAATATGCAAAAATGACAGAATGCAATATGATTGAAGCTCCTTGGAAACCTTTCCACACTTGTATCATAAAAGCCAGAAGGCAGCTTCCTTTCCAGGATAGGCAGAAAAATGTTTTCAGATTGGCTGAAGACTTTTCATGGTCTACTTGAGACCATCTGAGCTCATACCTTCCTAGGATTTTTTTCCTTGCAGTGAGAGGAATGCATGCTTGGCAAACATTATACCATTGTCCAACACTCCAAGTACTTGTTAACAGCTTTATAGAAATGTTGAGTACTGAACTATGTTTCTATTATAATGAGCAGCTGAACAGTTTTTCATCCCAAGACAGTAGGATCAAGTGAGTTTGTCTCTCAAAGTACCCACATAGTTGAAAGTAGGGGTGTGTGTGTGTGTGTGTGTGTGTGTGTGTGTGTGTGTGTGTATACATGCATGCATGTGGAGGTCAGAGGCAACCTTGGTTATCATCCTTAGGTATATCTTTCAGTTTTTATTGACCTGGAGCTCACCAGTTAGATCAGATTGGCTAGTCATTGAGCTCCAGGGATCCTACTGCCTCTGCCTCTTATAGACATGCGTACTCTGGCACACATGGGCTGTGGGTGTCACACTCAGGTCTTTCTGCTTGCAAGACAAACACTTTACATACTAAGCCAACTCCCCAGCCCTAAAATTGTTATTTTAAATATAGATTTTGGCCCTTAATATAGTTACATATGACTATTCTCAACATATGATAGCATATAAAAAGATAAACATAGCATAGCTTTAGAGTACAAAATTATCTTCATTTGCTATTACTGATCTCTTATTTGCTCATAGCTCACATTATAGAATTGTTTTAAGCCAGACTTGGGGCTGCACAGTTATGATTCCAGCACTTGGGAGGCTGAAGCAGGAGGATCTGAAATGTGAGGCTAGACTAGGCTACATAAACCTTGTCTCAAAGCAAAATCCCCACAAAGACCATTTCACCTGTATACTGTAATAATAGCAAAATGATGGCAATGTGGACACACTGAAATGAGCTTCTCTGTCATGTCAAATAAATCTGGAGATGGGGCTTCAGAGTGAATACCACAGCAGTCAAACTCCTCTAGGGAGCTTGTCTTCTAGCCATTTGCTCTTCCTCCTCGGAATGTGATACTGGCTCAGGGTCCAGAGTGCCTGCTGGAGTTCAAATACTCCAGCCAGGAAACAGGCTGGAGAATGGAAGAGAGAAGTCTTTGCTCATGCTTTTATTTTTATTTTTGTACGGATGGTGTACATGTCTGTGTACCTGTGTGGGTGCACTGTGTGAAGGTGTGTGTGGGTGCACTGTGTGCAGGTGTGTGGGTGCACTGTGTGCAGGTGTGTGGGTGCACTGTGTGCAGGTGTGTGGGTGCACTGTGTGCTGGTGTGTGGGTGCACTGTGTGAAGGTCTGTGTGTAGGACAGAACTCAACTTTGAGTGCCTTCCTCAATTGCTATTTGTCTTTTTTTGAGACAATGGCTCTCACTGAAACTTGAGCTCACCAATTTGGCTAGATTAACTAGAAGCACACTTTGGGGATGCCTGTCTCCTGCTCCCCCGTGCTGGGAATACAGGTGCAGGCCATCGTGTTCTGTTCTTACGTGGGTCCTGGGGATGCAAGCTCAGATCCTCAGTATTGTGCACCAGGCACTCTGCCCACTGAGCCATCTCCCCAACCCTGACTTCCAATGTTTTTAATGTTTGAGAGTCACACACACACACACACACACACACGTTCATCCTGTTGGTGAGCACTTACATAGCCATACGTAGCAGCAAGGAAGGTTAGGAAATACAATATTTCAGTTGGTTGCAGAATGCCCCACTAAAAATCAGTGTATTATTAGGGAGAAAGTTGTAATCTTTATCTCACTAGGGAAAGAAATTGACTTGCCGAGGACAGGTAACTGGGATTTTCCGGTTTCAAATAGCCGTTCATAGAATAACTGTCTCTTCTGAGTAACTGGGTGGAAGGTACCTCTGTGGTGGATGATGGCCTCCACACCTTCCTTGGCTGTGGCCTGGCCATGGTGACCCTGGATGCCCTTCTGGTACATGATGCCTTGTTTGCCATGGTTTCCTCTCTGAGGTTCACAGTGATGCCCAGTGTCAGCCGCCTGCAGACTTGACTGCTCCTTCTGTCCCCTAGGTCTCTTCTGGAACTCTCAGGAGATCTGTAGCTGCCTCCCCCCCCCCTACCCCAGGCTTTGCATGTGAGCATGCTCAGAGAGGCACTGCAGCAAAGCCTCAGACACTCACCCTAAACCCCTCCTTAGTTAGACACCTATGGGTGACATTTTCCCAGAGCTCTTCAACAGGGAGGCAGGGTGCCAGCCCCAATGATTCTACCTTTCTTCTCCCTGAGGGTGAAGGGAGGGGACCAGGAACAGAGAGGGCTCTGACGTCTCCATCTTCATCCTTCTGTATCCTCAGCTGCCTCTGATGTCCTCTTCTTTCTCTCTTAGATTTCATTGTTTGGGGCCAACTGCCTTTTCGTTTCCCGGTGAAAGAAAATGTTGCATGTCAACCTGGGTGGTCAAAGAACCACAGGGAGAAAATATACAAAAATTTCACAAAACATCGTTTGATGCATGGAAATGCTGCTGATTTCCTGAGTTGGAAACAATGCTACAACAGTGTGTGCGACTTTGAAAGTTAGCAGTGGTCCTGCCTTGATCCAGTGACCCTGAGCAATTCTGCTCGGCAGCAAGATTAGGACAGGCACTATGATTTTAAACTTTTATTGAGAGCTTCCATAATCATAGATCATAAGCCATTATGATTCCCTCCCAATTCTCTCCCGTATCTCTATCCCTCTTAATCAATCTCTGAACATGAACTATTTTAAGCCATATGAAGATTAGATTTTTTACAAAAATATTTTTTCTAAGGAGTGTTCTCCATTTCCAGTATGTAGTTATTAAATGACTAGATAGAGAGCCTTGCAGATGTGTCTGAAGTGAGCACACCGAGGAACAGGAGAGAGAATGCATGACTCTCAAGGCTGTGTCCCTTTTAACAGCTTCTGATACCCTTTCCCCCTTGGCATCTTGGTCATGTTAATTCAAAATCAGATGCCCCTTGGTACATTCATTATCCTGCTCCAAGGGAGGTGAAATTTACACGGACTGTCATGGGCGGTAATTGCTCTCGGGAGCTTCATGGACACTTCCTCCCTCCAGCCTCTGCCTGGAGCCTTCGCCTCCTGCCACCCATCAGCTTATCAGCTGAAACGTGTGGCATCCACATTAAGGACATGTTTTATTCGTCCTGTTTTACTTGCTGATACCAAGAGAGGAGGATCGTTAAAGAGCAGAGAGAGGGGAGTGCCAGCGTTTCTAAAGCAATAAACATTTTCTTTATCTTTTTCTTCTTTCATCTTGGTGACTATTAATTGTAAACTTCTGTGATATTGGAAGCAGTAAAAGAGGGCAGTAAAACTGTTGTGAATTGTGGGGCTTTGGGCCTGTGGCATTTATATGTTTAGATATTTATTTATTTAAAATGTATTTTTTTTCCTTAAAGATCTAATAAGTTTTCTTGAGAGGCCCAGGGTAGCCACTTTTTCTTATAAGGTGGCCAAATATTAATCTAAAGATTAATAAAGTTCTGCCAGTGGCCTGGGGCTATACAAGCCATGGTGACTTTTGGTCAGACTTCCCTCATATTTTTTTTTCTGTAGAAAAAATATACCTTATGATTTCATGAGGCTTTATTGAACTGTAACTGGAAGTTTGTAGCTTTGCAACCCATCTGCTAAGAGAAATGACTGTCTGGAGTTATTGGTGTAATTCATGCTTGCAGCTGTAGTCACAGCAGACACTTGCCTTGGAAGGAACGAGAGGTTTATTTATTTACTTTTTTTTTACCCTGCTGCTGGGCTCTTGGGACATTTCCTCTGGGTCAGCTTAGATCCTTTGGGAGAATTAAGGTAGCCCAATCTCACAATCTCATAAGTTTTAAAGAACATTTTAAAGCAAACTCTGATGGTCTAGGAGCCAGTGTTCCAGCACCCAGAAATGAATGAGGGGGTGTCTGCCACACTGAGAAGGAAAAGCTACCCTTGAATTGTTCCCGGGGCTCTGCAAGACAAGCTCCATATTTATGGTTTAGTTTTTTTTATGGTCAAAGTAGTAGAGAATGATATATTAAAGGACCAAAATCGCATGAAAATAAAAATAAAGCAGGAAATGCAAATCTTTGTAAGTTACCAGCAGAAATTACCATTGTTGGATGTGGAAGTGCATACATATAAACTTTATATGTATATAAACATATAAAAGACACACACACACACACACACACACACACACATATATATAATATATATATATATATATATATATATATATATATATATATATATATATATATATATATATATATAAAGTTGAGTTGTAGTGTGGGCTTCCCATGAGTGAGTTTCAGACCCCTCTGGCCAACTTGGGAAGGGAAAGATAAGAAAGGAAATGGAAGGGAAGGGAAGGGAAGAAAAGGAACAGAAAGAATCAGTTACTTGATGCACATCATGTTACACGGGCTTTCAAAGACATGGACATTGTGTGTGTGTGTGTGTGTGTGTGTGTGTGTGTGTGTGCTTCTTTATTATGTCTCTCATTTCTTCCATCTTATCTTCATATCATCTGCCCGAGACTCAGTGACAATGGTAAAGAGTGACAGTCAGTTGACATGTTGCTTGAGGGAGAAATAAGATTTGGGTTGCAAGCTACTGACTTGATATCTGGGCTTCCATGACTTATTCTAATTTGACCGATACATAAAAATAAACACAGAAAATCCTCTAGGGCCTCCTCATGTGTTTAAATATTTTCTTGTGTGTAGTCTGTGTGCAGATGGTGTGTGCACACGTGCATGTAGATGCATGCACCTGTGCATACATGTGGCGGCCAGAGGAAAATGTCAAGTGTCCTTTCTCTCTGGCTCCTCCATCCTGTCCTGGAGACAGGGTCTCCTTCTGAAGTGAGCCACAGTGATTCTCCAGTCTCTGCTCTTCACAGGACTGGGGTTAGAGGCATGTCCTGTTTATGTGGGTCCTGGGGAGTCCAACTGAGGCACTCTCCGGCCTTCATGCTTGTGGTAAATACTCTTACCTGCTCAGCCCTTCAACAATTTTAAGTATAAGAATTTCAAAACCTCTTGGTACTTCTATGTTAAAAAATGGTAGATAACAACTTTGATTGTTGTCTAGGCTGATGCTTAAGTATGGGGCTCACTGACTACATCTATATTGGGCACTTGAAATGGGACTCCCCAGACTGAAAATGTGATATAAGTGTAAAATATACATGGCTTTGTTATGGGGTGTGTGCATGTGTGCGCGCACACACATGACATGTGAATACGTGGAGGTCAGAGGACAGCCTTTTTAAGTTGCTCCTCATCACCCACCTCCTCAGACAGAGTCTCGAGTTGTTCACCATTGACCAGCCATCAGGCCCCCAGCTGCCAGTGGTTCTCTTGTCTCTATGGCCCTTCTCACCTGCTGGCATGGCTGAGATAAAAAAAAAAATGCCTGCCGCCATCCAGTCTTCTAAGTGGGTGCTTTTACATGGGATTCAAACTCAGGTACTCATGTGGCAAGGACTTTCTCCACTGAGCCATCATCGCTCCACCCTTTGTATGAGCTTTTAAATACTTAATACAAAAGAATGTGGATCATTTCAGCTTTTGTGATTGGATATTGAATGATAATATCTGCAATCTATTGGGTCAGAAGCAATTGCTGATCACATGCATTTCATTTCTTTTTATTTTTTAAGTTCACTCCTAAATGATGGCAGAATATGTGGATCATAATGTGTGTGTGTTGGGGGTGGGTTCTGAGGGGTGAGCTAGATTGTTATTTTGAAAAAGGATCTTACCCAGACTGACTTGGAATTCACTCTACAGCCCAGGCTGGCATCAAAGTCACACACCACCAGGCCTGGCTCAGCTTTTCTTGTATCAGTTTTTATCAAGGACCTCTGGTCTAGGCTGTGACATCAGATAGACCTTGAACTCCACCTTAGCTCTGCCAGAGTCTGCCTGTGACCCATGGAAGTTGCTTCCTTCCTCACCCACAAGACAGGGAGAACTGTACTTGGCCCCTAGGCATCCTGGAAGGGCCAAGTCAGGCAGTTCTTCTCTCAAGGGCATACAGTGAATTTTTTTGAGAATTCATTTAAAATTATGATTTGTTCACTTCCTCAGCTTCCAGAGCCTAGTAATTTCCTTACTTTCGTGAGTCTCTTGAGACCCCCCTCTCCCTCCAAGGAAAGAATGTTTTAATTCCCAGGAAACAGCTATACAACAAAGGCTCAAAGTTCTGCCTGAGGTGGGGCTTGCCTTTAATTCCAGCACCCAGGAGGCAATGGTGGGTGAATACCCATGACTTCCAGGCCAGCCTGGGACTACAGAGTGAGTTCCATGTCAACCTAGGCTAGAGCGAGACACTACATGAAAAAAAATAAATTAATAATTTAAAGATAGATTATTTAATGAATTTATGCAGGTATATTTCATACTGGGTAATGGAGAGGCAGGCATAGAACTTGTGGGTAGTGGAGGGAGGCACAGGGCTTGTGCATAGTGGAGAGGTATCAAAGAGTATAGTGAGATGTGGTCGAAGGGCCTGCTTATGGCTTCTTAAGCAGTTTTTCTAGAAGTTTCGTGTCTTTACACTTCTTACAAACACATACAGCTGACTAGTTCTTAGTCACATGGATGCATGAGGATGGAGGTAGGGACAGGCCCTCTTGTTCTTAATAGCCATGTGGACAGCCTGCTCAAAATTTGAGGCTCTACTTACAGAGGAAGGAACGATTTGGAGAACTAATATTCTCTTCCTCGTTAGACTTTATCTAAGGATCATTATATATAAAGCTCTGCGGCCCTTTTTAGTATTTTTTCCTATGGTGTTTGTACGCATGAATGTAAGTGTTCAAGTGTTCACATGTGGGTGAATTTATGTGTGTATGGAGGCCGGAGGTTGACACTGGATGTCTTGCTCAATTGTCCTCTACCTTCCTTTTTCATGTGCTTAGCATGTGTGTGATGTGGTGTGTGTGTGTGTGTGTGTGTGTGTGTGTGTGTGTGTGTAGCCATGACACTCTGCCTGTGCACCGAGGCCAGGTTTCCTTCATCACTCCTTCATGTGTTTCCTTGAGATGGAGTCTCTTCACTGGTTCTGGAGCTTTGCTGTTTTTCAAGCCCCAGCAATTCTCTGGTCTTTGTTCCCTACAGAACTAGGGTTACAAACAGGCATGGCTATCTAAATAGCTATTTAAGTGGATTCTGGGGAACCAAACTCAGCAATCTCTGCCTCCCTCGGCCCTTATGCTTTGCAGAAAGCCATCACTCCAGGCCCTCTACCTTATTTATTTATTTATTTATTTATTTATTTATTTATTTAGATACTGGGTCTCTCACTGAACCCAGAGCTTACCAATTGGATTAGACTACAGAGTGAGTAGGCCTCAGTGACCTTCCTGTCTCCATCTCCCAAGTGCTGGGATTCCAGGTGGGCACCATCATGTCTGGCATTAATGTGGGTCTTGAGGATCTGAACTCGGGTCCTAGTCCTGTGTGGTAAGTACTTACTGAACCATCTCCCCAGCCCCTGGTTTTATAATACCTGATTAGTTCTCTTCCTAAGTGCAATGAGGGAGGTGATATCTCTAGTTTTCAGAGAGGAGGAAGCTGAAGTTGAGAAACTCTGCTTTTCTACTAGATCAAGTCATAATGGTTTTACTGAACTCCAAAGAGTTGGCTCTACTATACCTGATTTTATGTCTGAGCAAATGTTGGAAAACTTTCCCAAGGTTATGAGCTGCTAAAGAAGAGGGAAGACTGGTGGCAGAAGCCAGCTTAGGTTCTAGCTCTGAGTTGTACCAGAAAGTTTCACCCTCTTTGGCCCTGTTTGTTATGCCTGTCTCTCCACGACCCACATGTCTTGGGTGGGTCTGAGGTTGTTTACAGGAAGGCAGACCTCTCAGTAGGGGGAAGGATGTAAGGAGGCTCAGGGGCACTAGAAACAAACTTCTCTTTCTGGGATGGCAGTGCAGGAAGGAAATTCCAGAGACTCATGGAGTCAAAAAGTCTGGGGAAGGGTTACAAGACCCTGCCCTAAGACACTATAAAGGGGAAAGCAATCTCTTTCTTCCTCTGGCCTGTTTGTGGTTGTTGTTGTGTGTGGTGCCGATGATGGTTTTTCTCTTTCTGCTTGGACCTGTGAAAGAGGACTAGGTTCTTTCTCCATTATGGAACTTCCCCTGGATCTGTAGCTTCAATAAATCCCTTCCTCCCCTAACTGTGCCTGGTTTGGAGGTTCATCCCAGTGGCGGGTGAGCTGACTACAAGAGTTTCCTAGTGTATTCCTTTGATTTTGACACCCTGACTACCCACTACCCACATGTCCTATGCCTGTCTCTCCACTACCCACCATGAAAGACAGGAAGCATCCTGCTTCTATGACAAATGGTCACATCCTTAGAGACTGTGGCTCTCCTTGTTCACTGTCCCATAGTTATGGAGGTCAGAAGTCCTGTGCGTTAGGCTTGCCTACACATCTGAAATCCCTGGCTCTGTAAGCCAAACAACTCTCCTTATTTTAAGACCAGCTGTTCAATAACCTGAATTTGCTCTGCAAAGTCTCTTTTCCTATGTCATACAACATGCACTGGTTCAGGGGACCAGGATGTGGGCACATTTTGGGGAGAGAGGTGTATTATTCTATCTACCACAGACTATGACTCATAGTAAAACAAACCTTTTACATCACAGCTCAGTTCACGTGCTCAGTAAGTTCCACAGAGCAATACTTACTTATTCTGTTCTATTTTATTACTTCATTTTTAAGAAATGGTGGTCATGACCCAGCAAATTGATTTCATGACCCGCAGCTTGAAAAAATTCCACTGTAAAACCTTCTCCATTTCTTGTGCTAGTTCCTCAACCTGCTCGTCTTCCTCTCTTTTTCTGGATCATTATGGAATGGTAGACAATCCCGCCAGTACTTCCCTTTCCTGTCCAGGCACACCAGTCCCCTCACCACGCTTGCACTGCCTCTTCCCAGATGTCTGCCTGCTTCACCATGACTTAATTAAGAACATTGATGGGTATTTCTAAAGTCATCCTTCAGTTATGTTCTTTGAAATCCCACTGAATATCTCAAGTCCGTGGAACGATTCCACTTCAAAGATGACACATGGACATAACTTGGAACCACTGGTGATGTCTGAGACTCTGAAGCAGGATAGGCCGAGAATACTGGTATTAACTAGTGATGGCTGCTTAGAGACATAAGGGGAGGGAGCAACTGCATTAGGCATTTGCTGTATTTGGGATGAGAGGATTCTGTCACAACCACCTTAAAAGGACTGAGCCAAAGGGGAGGGGAATGAAGCTGGGAATGGATTTAAGTTTCCAGAAGAAAAGGGTATCTTCTGTTTATGTGGAGAAATAAGACACAGCAACTTGTGGGAGGTTGGGAGAAAGACAATGACTTTTATCATGGGGAGTGTACAACTGGAAGGGCTACAAATCACATCCTTGGGCTGATGCTGCTTTTACAACCGTCATCAGCATCACAAAACTTTGCTTCATCATCTAGACAGGGCTTTGCTTTCCCTTGCCTTGCTTTTCTGTCTTCTCAGAAATCACAGGCTCAAATGAAGGAAAACAAAGTCTGGAGCCAGGCTGCCTGGGTTCAAATCCCAGCTCTGTCTCTTTTCTTGACCTTGATATTGAGCAAGTTGGTTAACTGTGGGGACCTCCATTTGTCTTTGAATGCTGCTGATATCTGTGATTGGGTGGCAGGAAATTGGGGGACATTTTTCATAGCTTGGCTTGTGGATAAATGTTCCTCCCTTATAGGGTCTTTTGAAGGAGCGTGAGATTTATTTCAACATGTGAAGAACATGTCATGACTGGTAAGTGGCAGTTCTTGCTGCTGTCAGAACTGATGGCTCTTGTTCACTTTAAATGCCATTTTTCTTTGTCGTCTCTCTCAGTATCTAACAGAGACTAAATCTCAGCCATATCCCATGAATCCACCCTTATTCCATAGTCTCCTCTCTCCAAAGTGGCCAGGTAGTCCTTTTGAGCACCTGCATGAGATCTGATGACCTGGACGTGATTCTGTTTCTGTGATGGTTAAGTCTTGTTGTCAACTTGACCTGTTAGTAATCTTGGGTGGGTCTCTGAGGTTGTTCACAGGAAGGCAGCCTTCTCAGTAGGGGAAAGGATGTAAGGAAGCTCAGGGGTGCTAGAAATGTGTGTCTGCACTTGGAAGAATCAGCAGGACTTGGGCCAGGTGATATTGTATTGAGGGTGGGAAGAGTATCTTCAGCTTTAGCTGGAGAATGAACCAATCTCCAATTTTTTTCCCAACACCTGGGAACTAGTTTAGACATCGCTGTACATAGATGATGTAGACTCCAGGGTCTCTAAACAGTAGGGATTTAGGGGCAAAAAAATTTGTTGAAGGAAGAATTGCTTTACAACAGTAGTTTACCAGTCTGCAATTGGATATTAGTTTCTTTTTGTGAGGCCTGAGGGGGTTCTGAGGAGGATTAAGGCCACATACACACTGGTACTTCTGTGAGAAGCTGTCTGCCACACACCTTGGTGTGGGACTTCTGAGCCTAGGCAATGAAGACCTTCCTTTTGGCTCCCTTGCCATGTGGGCAGCCAGTGGCCATGTTGTGGGGACATTCCAACAGCTGCGGAGTGGCTCACAGAGGCGAGGCATGAGGCTCGCTTCTGCACCATTTAGGGGAATCATTTTGGACCAGAACTTCTCGTTCCAGTCGAGGAACTGTTTTGGACAGGAACTAGCTTTTCCACTGGAACTTTCAGATAATGACAGTCCAGAAACATACCTTGAATGAAACTTCAAAGAGACCTTGAGCCAGAACAGTCTGTCTCTCATTGAGACCCTCTCCCATTCCTGAACCACAGAAATTGCAACATAAATGTTTCAGTTGCTCAGTTTTAGCATAATTTGAAATACAGGAAAAGATACCCGCCATAATAGCACTTCTTTTACTGTTATTTTTTTCTGAACATCTTTGTGTCATGTGTCAATCCCATTAACTTGATTAAGAAACAGAAAAGACTTCTTAATAATAATTTTGTGAAACTAGCATTGTTCTATTGTGTGCATTCATTTTTTAAATTTTTTTTCTTTTCTTTTTTTTTTTTGAGGTAGGGTCTCACACTAGCCCAGGCTGACCTGGAGTTCACTATGTAGTCTCAGGCTGGCCTTGAACTCACAGTGATCTACCTATCTCTGCCTCCTGAGTGCTGGAACTAAACCACCACCACGCCTGGCCCATGTGGGCATTCTTAGTCACTCCAAATTGTAACCACAGATTCAGCTCTGTAGTGCAGGCATCTCTCTGAGTTTTGAATACATGATCTAATTTCATCCTTCTATTGGTGCCTTAGTTCCTTTTATTTTTAAATGAAAAGCCAAGGTTTTTCAAAATGCCAGGGATAAATAACTTAGAAAACCTTTCTGTTGACCTGCCCTTTGGGATGCTGACTGGCCCCATGGGTTTTGGTCGCTGGTGAGCCAGTGCCTCATGGTAGGAGCTCCTGTTTAGCAAAACTGCTTCCGCCAGGGAGCAAAGAGGGAGCGGAGGCAGCTAGTGTCCCATGTCCCTTCAGCCATGTGTCCCCAGCGACCTCCCACTAGGCTCTACCTCCTGGAGGTTCTGCTGCTTCCCAATGGAGTTGTGGCTTCCACCAAGCTTTTAGCTCAGGAGCCCTGAAAGACTTTCAGAACTGTGATGTGGAACCCACTCAGCTGCAAGTGAGGGCCAGCTATTGCCAACGGCCCCGGTCCTCTGTGCAGACTTCCCCCACTTTCCCCATGTGCTAGAATGTTCTTATTGCATGGCTGCTGGCTTCCCCAACTTGATTGAAGTGACGGAAGCCTCCTCTATCACTTAGCCTCAGGAGTCTTATAACATCAGTGCTCCCGCCTCCTACAGCTTCCACCATCCAAAGGCTCTACCCTGAATACAGCAGGGACCTCTGGGAACACCCATCATTAAATTGTAGCAGAGGCATGGCACCCCTCAGTAACACCACACTTGGGTCAGGAGAACCCGGCTGAAGACTGGGCTATCCATGGTCCCCTGCCACAAAGACTGATCCAGACGGCCCACGGAGGAGGATATCCAGCTGACTGGGGATAGGGGGGCAATGAGGAATTGGGGATAACAACTCATTGTTGGCCCACTGAACAATGTAACTCATTATGGACAATTAAAAAAAAAGAATCTAAGCATGGTCCCACCGCTTCTCCATAGCAAACATGTCACTTTCATTTCGTTCTAGGAGCCATCTGGAGCTGGGGAGGTGAGAGTGAGGGGGGGGGGTCACCCAGGGTTTTCCACACTGAGGTACATGCGGATCACGTGGCTCAGTGGGTCTGGGGGAGGGGCTTGGGAGGAAGCCTGCTCCAGGCCGCTCTTCATGGGCATCAGCTAGAGGACTTGAAATGTGACATAAAACTACCAAGGAGAGAGCCCTCTGGGTCCAACTCCTCGTTAGAAAGCTTCGGAGATCGGATGTCTTTGAGCTGTGAGTGCTGACGAAGCTGTAAAAGGATTGGCACTGGGGACTTTTGTCTCATTTCGGAAGCAGTTAGCCAACTAATTTGGTTTAATCATCACAGGAAAATGCAGATAGAACGAAGGCCCACCACCCTGGTCTGCCATGTGTATTCAGGCTGCCAGACCTCTGGACTCTGTCGTTTTTGCTGATACTCCTGGAAGGATTTATATGTAGAGTAAAGATTCTTAAATCTTTATAAGGTGCCTAAAATATTTATGATTGTTTTCGTTTGGTTTGCATGCCGTATTGCCCTCTTACATTAAGGCGGCTTTCCACCATGGAGCTGTCATTAATCACTGTGGCCCATTCCCAGCCATCCTAACCGAGGGGAGATCTATTACACTCCACAGTCTGAACCAAATGATCTCATTTCTCCTTTGGCTGTTTCATCGAATGGTTCATAAACCGACAGCTATTATTGTATTAGGAAGACACATTGTGGTCCTCTCGTGTCATGATGACATGTTTACGTTTCTTTTCCTTATAAGAAATCGGGATTAATGTGGAATATTCGTTCACAGAGGACATTTTATAACAATTTTGGCCTGATGAAATTAAAAAGGGGGACATCCAGTCTCCCACTAATGCTGATTGGTTGAATGAGTGTCGGTGAAAGATTAAAGCCATCTCGGTCTCTCTTGTTCATAGATGGTTTTAAGGAACAGTTAAAAAAAAATAACCGAGACACTTGTTTAGTGAGGATCATTCTTTGGAAAGACAGAATGTTGAGGGGTGTTTGGAGGAGACTTGGGGCATGGCAAGGAGCCTCTGTGGCCTTGTCTGTCCATGAGTGTGCATGTGTGCATAAGTATAACGTCCTGGGGTTTTCAGAGTCCAATTAAACCCTAGTTACTGTGATCCTACAATAAGTGAGACTGTAAGATTACAGATAATATTTTGAATCACTGGTAAAGGATTGGGAAAGAATAAAATTGCCTCAAATAAAGGTTGGCTTGTACTTATTTCTTTGTGTGGTTTTATTAGAAGAAATAGACACAATCACCTTTGTGCTCAAGTTATACTTAGATTTCCTTATGACATAGACTGAAGTTAATCACCACCCATCATAGAAACAAACCTTCCGCCTTGCACCCTCTTCCTCCCTCTTCTCCCCCTCCTCCCTTCCTTTCTTCTTCCTCCCCTCCTTCTCTTCCTCCTCTTTCTCTTTCTTCTCTTCCTCCTTCCCCTCCTCCTGAGACTGGAACTCAGAATCTTCCACATGCCAGACAAGTAATCTACCAATTAAGCTTCTCCCCACATCACTTCTAGCGTCATTCATTGTGGGTTAGCTCCGTTATAATAAGTCAGCAAGCCCTTGGTATTTTTTCTTATATGCCTTTACTTTTGTTTTTGAAAAATTACTTATATGTTGTGTATGTGTGTTTGTTTGTGGGTACATGCAAACGTGCACGTGAAAGCCAGAGGACAACCTGGGATGTTGTTCCTCAGGGGTGATAGTCACGTTTTTAGAGGCAGTGTCTCTCATTGGCCTAGAGCTCAGGATTCTACTAGATTGTTTGGCTAGTGAGCTTCAGAGAGCTGCCCGAGTCTGCCTTCCCCGTTCTGGGGTTACAGACACATCCTACAGGCCTGGCTTTTTTACATGGGTTCTGAGGATGGAACTCACATTCTCATGCTTGTGAGTCAACCACTATATGTACTGAGCTATCCTCTCAGCCCTCTACCTTAATTTTAAAAAATTTACCTTTGTGTAAAATGCTCAAAGCAACAATGCTCTGGAAAGAAATATGATCATGTATACATCACTGATAAGATAATCTATAAAGAAAATCCATGTTTGAAGTCATTTTTACAATTATTTCATTTCACTAGGTCTTGGTAAGCAGAGTATGTTATACATATGCCTCTTCCCTTATGACAGCGTTCATACATGACTCCTTTGCTTTTGTCTATCATTTTGCAGCGTTAGATAGTGACATGAACGCTCAACCACCACGTGACCCTGATTAATTTGCTACACTATCCAAAAATCCACATTAGCCACCAGGGAGGGCAATTCACATGGAATCAAAAGAAATCCAAATCAAGTCAAATGGGCCAAGTCAGAAACCCTGGGGACAACTTCCATCCATTGCCCTGGCCACTTCTGCAGGGTCCCTTGGATAGTAACTTGTTGGTGATGTAAACTGGTAAAGAAAACTGACCAAGGACTTGAATTGAATATTGTTGACCAGAATTCAAAACCTAGCCTAAGTTTTGTTTGTAGGTTGCCAGCTCCAAAATGGCCCATTAAAAATACATGAGTGCAGATGGCTGGATGCAAGAAAGTCACAGCTGTTCGAGGCGAGGCTGTGCGCGGGCACGTGTTCTCAGCTGGCGTGTCTAAAGCTTTAAGCAAAAGGACACCTGGGGAGGCACCATTATTTTGATATAATCACTCCTTACCTCTGCCCTTCCTTGCTCCCCTCCCCCGTCACATAGTCGGCAACATGAGATCAGCCAGGCTAACATCCCAGAGTGGCCTTACTGATGTTATAAAAAGTGTTTATTGTGCAGAAAGCCTATATTTTTGGTGCAGGCAGTGAAGGCTACCAAGAGGCAAGCAGAGCTGAGGTTATGGTACTCGTTAATTAGTCTCAGGCTTTGGACATCTCCTTAGCCCATCACAGCAATCCTAAAATAAGATGAGGGCAGAGCACTTTCAGGTCAAGGTCATTCCTTTCTGCCTGCTGCAGACAATAGTGGGACTTCTGAGCGCTCCCTGCTTCCCTCGAAAGCCCTCCTCTCCAGAAAGTGCATGAGGAGATGTGTTTTCTTGGTTGGTTTTGCTCTCCGAGAGGCAAAACTCAGGTAGAGACTACGGTGGTTATGAAGATATTTATAACCCGGCAGCTGGGGGCAGCGGAGGGTTCTCGGGGGAGCCCCCTGGCAAGTCAGCACCCCCACGGGCACACCTTCAGTTCGGGGTGCAGGTGCTGGCAGAGGCTTCATAAAGAGATCCAACATCTCTAGCACAGTTACAGAAGCTCCGCTTGGGTCTTGCTTGGGCGAGAAAGCAGATACTTGCTCGACAGGCTGATGCAGACACGGTGGGCACATCAGCAAGGGGGCTGAGAGGGGACAAAGTGGTGGCTTCTTTAACTGCTGAGCCATCTCTCGAGCCCTATTGGTTGTGTCTCTCAAGTGCAACAAGAGCTAACACAGCCCAGCCTTGTAAGCTCAGGTGGCACACAGTCACTGGAACCTGTTAGAGAAGGCGGGGCAGGCATTTTATCAAGGGTTATACTAGATTTATTAAAACATTTTTCTTCAATAACCTTAGTTTCTTATAACATTTATACTCTATAAGCTTTTTATATTTTTGTTTTTATCTTTTGACTCTTCAAATAGCCCTTAGCTTAAAACAAATACATTGCCTCCCTGTGTAAAGCATTATCTTTATGTCTTATGCAGATTTTTCTTTTTAAATGCTTTTTTTTTTGGTTAGGACATATAGGGTGAAGATGGTGAACATCACTGTCTTCCACCTCCACATCCTGTCCCACTGGAAGGCCTTCAGGGCAGTGACACACATGTAGCTGTCATCTCTGATGATGACAGTGCCTCTTCTGGAACATTCCTGAAGGACCTGCCTAAGACTGCTTTACAGTTAGCTTTTCTGTTTCAGTATATATTAGGAATACACTCTATAAAAATGATGGGTACAGTAAATATGTAAACACAGTTGTTTATTTTCATTATTAAGTATTATTTACTGTATACAGTATATGTGGTATATTTCACATAATCAGCAATGCGGTAGGTTGGTTACACCAGCATACTTACAGTCTCATGAGTAATGCCTTGTGTGGACCTTACACCAGTTACAACATTGCCAGGCAATGGGAACTTTTCATCTCTGTTACAACCTAATTGGACCACCATTGTGAACCAAAGTCTTGTTAGGCAGCGCAACAGTACATATACAATCTTGGTTTTCCTATCGTTTTCCAAAGCTGGAAGAAAAATCATTAACCTCGGATCCCAAAAGAAACCAATTATATTGATAGTTACCAAAATGCTTAAAACAATTGAAATAGTGGTTGAAAATTGCTCTTCATCAGTGCATTTGAACCCCATGTCTAGGGGTTGACATGATAGCTGCTTTCTCTTAAATGTTTTTTTTTTTTTGTTTGGTTGTGTGTGATGTAATCACGTGTATGCAGAAGCACATTTTCTGTGTGCATGTGTGTGGAGGTCTGAGAAGAATGTCGAGTATCCTCTGTAGTTCTTCTTAGGCTTTATTTCTTTGAGATGGGGTTTCTTGCTGATTCCAGAGCTGCAAGTTTTTGGTCATACTGGCTGACCAGTGATCCTCAGTGATTCCGTTGTCTCTGACCCTCTTAGCCCTGGGGTTATGAGCATGTGTGATCATGCCTGGCTTTTTACATGGCTGTTGGAGTTTAAACTCAGCTCCTCTTGCTTGCTCGGCAAGTGCTCTAACCTGCTGAGTCAACTCCCCAGCTAGTCTAATGACTAAATTCAAATTGGGAATTTATGTGAGTAATATTTTGGTATACCAATGAGGTAATATAAGAGTATATATTGCTATTCATGGCTAAGTCAAAAGATGCTTGTAGCCTATATCCTTAAGGTTATACTCAAGGTTATGCTTTTATTCCGTGAAATGCCAGAGAAAAATAAGGCATAGGAGCCTCTTGAATTGACTGCTTCAGACCCAATCAAGAACACATACAGTGAGCTGCAGGGGTTGAGGAGGTAGCTTAATAGGAGATAAAGTGCTTGTCTCACAAACATGAGGACTCAAGTGGGACTCCCAGGACTAATAGAAATGCTGAGTGTTAGGTGTGTGTAATCCCAGCACTGAGATTAAAAAAATCATCTCACTTCACACGTGTGGAGGATGGTTTAATGCCACACAGCAAAGCCACTCGACCAAAATCAGACAGGTCCATTCTCCATCATGGAGATGCTGTGCTACATTAAGAAGTCTCCACCTCATATCCAAGAATGGGAAAGTAGATCAGATGTTTTGAGCTCTAAAACTCTTATCACACACTGGGTGGCTTAAAACAGCAGGAATGTATTCTGCCATAGTTCTGGATAAATATTCCAGACTGTGGCCTTAATGGAAGCATGCTTCCAGAGAAGGTGCTAGGGGAGAATCCCCTCTGGCCTCAGGCAGCTTTGGGAGGCTAAGTGGTCCTTGCATTGGGGCTGGATTGCTCTAATCTCTGCCCCCCTTCACGTGGTTTTTTTTTCCTTTTTTTTTCTCACGTGGTTTTTGCCTTTGTTTCCTTCTTCTGTCTCTTATTAGGACACTTGCTTGATTTATGGTCCATTTGAGTAATCCAAAATAATCTCAAGTTTCTTAATTTTTATGTATGTATGATTGGGCACATGTATATGCAGGTACATGTGTGTGCACCTGTGTGCAGAGGCCAGAAGTTGATGTCAGGTGTCTTAGTCACTTTCTACCTTCTTCTTTCGTGCAGAGTCTCTTGCTGAACCTAGAATTCACTCATTCAGCTAGACCAGCCAGCAAGCAAATCCCAGGGATCCACTCGTCTCTGCCTCCCCAGTGCTGGGATTATAGGTGTCTGCCATCTTCCATGGTTTCTGGGGACCCAAGCTCATGGTTTCATACTTGCATAGAAAGCTTTTACTCACTGTTCCAACTTGCCAGTCCTCGAGTGCCTTAACTTTAATCGAGAAGATGTTTTTAAAAATCAATTAATTTTCAAGGAAACAGAGTGAATGAGAAAGGGTACATCAAGTCCTTTGACCACTGCAAATAAACTTCAGACTCATGAACCATCTTTGTGCATCTGACTTTATTTGGGTCCTGAGGAATCGAACCCAGGCCATCAGGCTTTGCAAGCTAGTACCTTTGACACCTGAGCCATCCCAAGCTTCCAAGCTTCCAAGAGAAGACTTTTTTCTGATAAAGTCCTGCCCCCAGGTTGGGGGGTTAATACATGGGCATATCTTTTTTGAGGCTCATTGTGTAACGTACTAGGCCTCAGTTTTCCATTTGGAGAACATTTAGTGACAACTGAAGCAATTTCTACGTGGTGGGTCTTCTCTGCCTGGTGCAGGGATGTTAGTGGTGAGAGAAAAATCTGAGAGACTCTGAGATGGAAGAAAGCACCCACGTACACTAGCTTTTACAGTCACTTGGTTCCTCAGATTGAATTGTCCCATCACCGAGCTACCAGACTCTCACAGAACAAGTTGTGTGGAGGAACCACAATCCAGGAGCTACGTGGACACGCAGCTCAAAGCTGTCCCTTGCCTCTCAGTGAGCTGTCCCCTCAGAAACAAACCAACTTATCATTCAGAAAATGCCTGCTGATATCCTCGAATTTGCATACCCCAGATGAGGCTACAAAGCCATTTATCTCTCTAGAGCAGCCTGCTGTAGTCCCTTTTATTTTTTTATGGGATTGTCCTTAAATGGCTGATTAGTTTGGGGTGATTTATAAATGCTTCAAGCTTGGCAATTTCCCCCCCTAATGACTGGACAGATTTGTGTCTGGATTTAAGCGGCCTTGGCTTTTTGTTATTTCAGCACATCTGCATGCCACCCCCATCCCGTCCCATGGTGGCCTCTCTTTCCCCCAGTCTAAGCCAGCTTAGTCCTTCAAGTTTTCCTAAAAAGTGCTTGCATTTGTCTTTTAGAATGGCAAAACAAACACACAACAAAAATGAAAAGGTACAAACAAGTTTTTTTTCCCCCTCATTCTCTTTTTCTTTGGGAGCAAGAGAGAATCACAGTAACCTTGGGTCAGTTATTTATCCTTTCTGAACCTTGGTTATCTTACTTGAAAGTTGGAAAAATTACGCCGAATCTTTTCCTCACTCAGGACTTGATATCGGATTAGACCAGCTGCTTGGAGTTATGCTGTTTCTGCAGTAAGCCCCCTTAAATGCTAGCTGCTCTTAGGGTGTGGTGGTGTTATGCTTTCTTTGCAGTAAGCCCCCCATAAATCCTAGCTCCTCTCAGGGTGTGAAGGTGAGAAATATGAACCCTGGGTGTTCATGCTGTGACCCCTGTATGATTTACTTATAATCATCCCTGCTCATCTTCTTCAAAGGAACGCCTATGGAATCCAGTCTTGCTTTCCCCTTCCCATGATGGTATTTCCTCACTTGTTAGTTAACTCCTTAATTGCTTGATTTACCCCATTTTAATTTTAAATATTAATAAAGGTAAATCAACAATTACGCTCCTATTCATGGCCTTACTTAGCCGAAGACAGATAACGTTCAATGCTTTTGGCTATTTCTCATGTGTTATTTAACTTTTTTAAGAAATGTACAGCCCATTCTTCATGTCTGTAGATGACAAATAATCAAGAAAATATTCAGGACAAAACTACACCTGGGTCGGGGAGATAGTTCAGTCAGTAATGTGCTTGTCTTTTAAGCAAGAGGGTCTGAGAGATAGCCAGACCTATGCAAATTCATGAAGCATTCCATATTTTTTAAGACTAGCAAGAACAAGTGATTCTTACAGAAGCTTTGGTTTTAAATGTATTTTTCCCCATAATTATAAATAAAAAAAAAACCAAGCAAAATAATTTCCGAGTGTGGTGGTGCACACTTGTAATCCATGCTCTGGGGAGGCAGAGAAAGGAGGATCCCTGGGTCTCGCTGGCCATGCAATCTAGTCTAACTGGTGAGCTCCAGGCCAATGAGAGACCCTGCCTCAAAAAGGTGCACAGTGTTCCCGAGGATGACATTGAAGCTGCCCTTCACAATCACACACAGCTTTACACACATGCACCTGCACACACATGAACACACACATAGGCGTGCACACACATAAAGAAAGCTATAACTGAATTCCCATATGTAAACTTTTGTTCTTGCTGAGATCCCCTAAATAACCTAGTATAATAGCTTTCTTCACACCCCTTCGTTACATTTGGTGAGATAAGTCACCTAGAGATGATGGCTGGAAGTCTGCAGGAAGGTGCACGGAGGTTGTATGCAAGCAGTTCGCCATTTTTAGAGGGACTTGAGCGTTAGTAGGCTTTGGTCTTGGAGGTCCAGTTGTTTGCACAGATGCCAAAGACAACAGAACTTACAGTCCTATTCCTGGTGTTTATATTAGACTATTTGTTGGTTTCCTAAGACCAAAGTGGATAAATTTTCTTTCACATATCCCCTCCCACACAGGCACAGACCCACAAATGAGCTTTTCTACATTCTTCCGTTGGCATTACATCATCTTTTTTGCTATGCTCTATTTAAATTGCTATTCTCTATTTAAATTGTGTTTGCTATATATATTTACTGCTGGAGCACAGAGTGTACTATAGCTGGCTTTTCCTTTATAGACCTTTGTTTTCCTGGAGTTAACATTTGCTTTGATTATTTTATTTTCATTTTTTTCTGCATCTTCGCCATTAGTTTTTTTCTCAAACACTAATAAAACTATATAAATCTTTTCAACATGGATCAGCTATCAGTTTTATTTCTGAGGGGGTCTTCCTTCTGTGCCGAGTAGAACGGCCATCCTGAAGGCTTCTGTGTTCTCTTGTGATGGATGCTCTTCTTCATTGCTGGAGATTACTCTCAGTTCACTTCTTCATTCTCATAGCATACTTTCTCTACTCACTAAGGAGGGGTACGTGGAATGCAAAAACATTTAAGACCAAAGTTTCTACTTATTAAAAATGTGTGAAACACTTGGGTAAGGAAGACCGAGATGAGTACTAAGATATACAGGATCCCTTGCCACAAGGACTAATACAGACAGCCCACGAAGGAGGATATACAACTGATCAGGGATGGGGAGGGGGGGAAGTGGGGAATTCGGGATAACAAAGCATGGTTTGCCCACTAAATAATGTAACTCATTATGGATAATAAATATTAATAAAAAAAGAAAAAAAGTGTGAAACAGACATTTAATTTTTTTATTAAATATCTTTATTTATTTTTAAAAAATATATATTTATTGTCCATAATGAGTTACATTATTCAGTGGGCAAACAATGAGTTGTTTTCCCCAATTCCCCAATGCCCCCCTCCCTATCCCCAATCAGCTGGATATCCTCCTCCGTGGCCCATCTGGATCAGTTCTTGTGGCAGGGGACCCTAGATAGCCTAGTACTCAGCCCAGTCCTCCTGGCCCAAGTGTGTTGATACTGAAGGGTGCCATGCCTCTGGATAGTCTTGTTTCTCTTCAGAGCGTATAAATCTTTTGCCTTTTATTAAATATCTTTATTATCCATAATTACATACTTTGTGTGAGCAAATCTTATAATGAGACCCCCCATGTTCCTCCGTCCTGTCCCCAATCCACTGGAGATCCTCTTCGGTGGGCATACTGGATCAGTCCATGGGGTAGGGGGTTATGAATTGCTCTAGAGGTAGCCAGTTCCCCTCACCTTTGAATGTTGTTGCTGAGGGGGGCGATGTCTCTGGATATTCTCCCCTACCATGGCTCTTACATTCTTTCTGTCTTCTCTTCCACTCACTTCCCTGAGTCACGGTGGGTGAGTTTTAAGTCTGTTTTACTGTTGAGATCTTACGTGTCTCTGGACTTCTGCTTTGGGTTGTGTTGGGTATCGTTGGTGTCTGTCTCCATTGACCTTTCCTGGGTTATCTGACTTGCTGTGGTGATAGGTCTCTTGTTTATCTCACTACTTTCTCTTCGTGGGGCCCACATGATACAGACATTTAATTTTAATACTTGATTGATAATTTAGGTATATAGTTCTAAGCGGCAAGTAATTATCTAGAAAATTCAAGGTTTTCCTCTGTTGTCTTTGGAGTCTTGGGTTTAGTACTGAGAAGTCTCATGATAATTCCTCATCTTTTTAAGTGATTTTCTGTGTATATTTGGCAAGTCTTCTCTGTATTGCTAGGGTTTTAAAATGTCCTGATGATTCTCCTTAGAGAAACCTTTTACTCGCCTTTGCTGCACATGCAGAGAGCTCAGGCACTGCATTCTATATAGGGGTGAGGCTTGCTGATTTTGCTTCTTGACATTTTCCCTTCCTTCATTTCCTTTGTATTCTCCTCTGAGCTGCCTGTTTGGGTTCTCTGGATTGAGCCTCTTATTTATCTTCTTATATTTGCTTTTGTAGTTTGCCTTTTTGTTGTTTTTCTCAACTTATACTTATTTTTACCCACTGTCATGTGTGAAATTTCTAAGCACTTTTTCTTTTTTCTCAGAAGTTTTTTTTTTTTAAACTGAGTTCTGTTCTTGGCTCATGAATGTGACATCTTTTTTAAGTGTTATGATTTTTGTATTTGGAAATTTGATTTTGTTTCCTGCACTGCTTTCCCCCACCCCTTTGGAGTTTCTTCACTCTCTCCAATACCTCATACCACTGTGTTTTTGTTCTGGTTTTGGTCTCTCATTTTAAATTTATTCATGGATCTGATGATCTTTGGTTGCCTTTCCACATTTGAAGGAATAGGAGTTTGAAAGTTTGAGCTACTTTTCCATGTCTGGAATATGTCTATTGTGTTAGAGGTATTTGTGGTGCATGCGTGCGTGTGCGTGTGTGTGCGTGTGAGTATGCGTGTGTGTGTGTGTATGTATGTGAGTGTGTTTGGCAAGTGTGCTGGGATATGTACATATGTCTCGGTGTGTGAGGTTGAGGTCTATGTGGATACCAGACGTGTACGTAGCTTTAACTGAGTGTGCATATCTAGGAGGGGTTTGGCAGGGAAGGATTGGTGGCTACCCTGTGAGCCATTTTGTCATGGCTCTCCACAAGTGTCTGCATCCGGAGGCTTCTTTCTTGGATTGGACACTTTCTCCAACTGGGAATCTTTCTGTTTCCTGCCTCAGGAAGTATAGTGTGTCACTTCCTAGAGTAATTCTAGGGACTATGATGGGCAGAAGGGTCAGCTGGCCTCCCTTTCAGCCTGCAGACCTGGTGTATGACTGGCCTCACCCAAACCTTTCTGGAGTCTTGACTTTTCATACCCCCGTCTCTCTAGTGTAGTAGTAAAGAGGCAGCCTGAAACCCTCTGGGGGAAGGCCTGGGACTGCTGGATGCTCTGGGGTGGGGGACTGGAGGCAAGTCACAGAAGCTTGTCTTCTAGGGAGATGAGCACACTATAGCCTAGCTTCTCTCCAGGGTGCTGTGGTCTTTGACTTCCTCGGAGCAGTTTTCTTGTAACACATGCTTGATCTCTGTTAGCTTCCTCTGGATGGCATCTTTGAAGCTGGCAGAGGTCATCTTGCTCATAACGGGTGCATACCCAGGGGCCCAGAAGATGAGGGCCTCCTTGGTCTTGTAGGTTGTGTCATAGAGGACATGGGCAGTCCTTGTCTGGCTGGATCAGGACAAAGGTGGCCTAGGGGCCATGCATAGCTTACCTTTCTCCAGGATGATGTCCTTCTGGTCTTCAGGTGGACTAGCACTGCTCTCTCCTCACGCTTCTCCACTTCCTCTGGCATTGAT
Organism: Zapus hudsonius; assembly: GCA_004024765.1. Taxonomy (NCBI): domain Eukaryota; kingdom Metazoa; phylum Chordata; class Mammalia; order Rodentia; family Dipodidae; genus Zapus; species Zapus hudsonius. Next base: position 85,473 of record PVHP010000483.1, read on the forward strand.
GACTTGTACAGGAACATGTCACAGAATTCCTTGAGGACAACTCAGAGACAGCCACCCCAGAGGCCATGTTTCCAGAAGCAAAGGGGAGAAGACCAGGAGAGTCACAAAGAACAGAGCCACTGCAGCTACTTCTTCTGGGGCCCAACTGAACCGAGAGTGTCTTGTTTTGTACCTTTGCTGACACTTTGATATGACCTTGAAAGGAGGCAGCAATCACTGGGCATGCTCACTGGCACTTGCCAGAAGTCACAGCTGTTCTTTGCCAACCCACCCCGAAACCTCTTAGAGATTAACGGGGGACAGAGGAGGATGACTTTTTTCCCTATTTTTTATGCATGTTAGGACACATTCCTTGCTTTCAGCATGGTCACTGAGCACCCAACGTGTGCTAGATGTCATCTTAAATGTAGAGAAGATACTGAGGTTAGCAACCCATCATCTCTGCTTTGGGGGAATTCTAGGTGGTTTTGATGAAGATACACTGGGAATAAATGTGTAAAGCCAGCGTTATCACATAGCTTTACCAGGGGACTAGTTTAGAATGAGTAGGAAGGTTCTGTGATTTGAGTGGGCCCTCAGGTTTGCGTCTTTGAACACTTGGTTCCCAGCTGGTGGTGCTGTCTTGGGGGTTGTAACCTTTAGGAGGTGGGACCCAGCTGTTAAAGGTGGGTCACTGGAGCTGGGCCTTTGAGGGTTATAGGAATAATGCCCATTCTGGATCCTGTCCGCTGCTGTGATGTGACCAGCCACCTCACATTCCTGCTGCCACTGACCTAGCTCACAATGATGACTTTATCCCCTTAAACTGTGAGCTGAAATAAGTATTTCGTCTCTTAAGTTGAGTCTGTAGAGTACTTTATTTAACACTGCCCTCTGAGTGCCCAAAAGGAATCAACAGTGCCAAAGCCAAGAGAAAGCTCAGTGCAGACATAGAAGAAAGGCAGAAAAAAGCTGTAGGTGGAAACTCATGTCTGAAAGCCATGGGCAAGGGTGGGAGGGGTGAGCCATCTGAGGAGATGCTGAAAGCTCAATAGGATGACACGGTCCCCTTTGGGCCAGGAGTGAGCTTTGAACCTTCAGTGTTGTAGGAAGCCTCTGACTAAGTTAACTTTGGGTGAAATAGTGGGGTCTACTGTATTCCTGGGTTCACTACCATTCTCACGAGAGCCCCTGATATGACGTATCTTAGTAGACTAGGGCTGTCCAAACAGAAGGCTATGGGGGGATGAGGTGTGGTGGGGAGGGGTACCAAACAGTAGGTAGTGATAAGCTCAGTTCTAGAGGCTGGAAGTCCAAGATCAAGGTTTGGGGCAGGCTGACTGTGAGGACAGCTCTTCGTGGCTTGCACACTCCCTCTTCCCTCTGACTGTGTCCTCACAAGGCTTTGTTCTCTGTGTGTGTCTGCTGTCTCTTCCTCTTCTCATCAGGACACAGTACTATTTGATTAGAACTAATGGCCTCGTGAACCTTAATTAGCTCTTTCAAAGCCCGTCTCCATGTAGCCACTTTGGGCTTAGGGCTTCGACTATGGATTTGGGGGACACAGCTCAGTCTACTTGCCCCTGGGAATGAACCCCATAGGCATGTTGGAGATGGTGGCTGTAACCAGAAGAGTTAATAATGTCTACTCTGGGACACATCATCTGTGCAGGTCACTGATGCTCCTGGGAGCAGCCAAAGCTGCTCACCTTGTCATCCATTTTTTCCTGTTCCCTGTCTTGATCACTCTGCCTCTCTTCTATTTTCTAGGATCACCTTCCTGAAAAACTACCTGTCCTCACATTCTTGTCCCAGGCTGTTCCTTTAGGGAAACTGCAGCCAGCCAGGTACTTGGGAAGTGGGTCACTGGAGTGTGTGTGTGTGGGGAACCTCCCGTAGAACTAAAAACATTTCAAGATGTGGAAACTGAATTTGACAAGAGTCAGACTTAAGAGAAATAAAAACCCAAGAAATAATTTGGTGGAGACATTCACAAGCTTAAGCTTCAGAGTTAGATAGACCTGGGGCCAGAGGGCTCTGCCCTCATCTACGTGAGACCTTGGACATATGACTTCACCTCACTGACACTCCAATTTCTGTGTTTGAAAACAGACATGACAAGCCAGAGCTTTCTAGCTGAAATATACAGAGAAACTCAGCAGGTGGCACAGAGTAGAGTAACTAGGGATAGCCCTTCACATGTGACATTGGAGAGTCTGGCCCAGGGAGTGTGCACCCGGCATTGTGAGAAACGCTGTCCTGAGAATGGTGTCACAGTAACCATACCAAGAGCACTGCGCATGGGAGGAGGGGGAGCATGCTGTGCTCCATCCTGAGGAGCCCTCAATAAATGTGGGCTGTGGGGATAATAGTGGGTATAATAATTGCTCCTAAGGCACCAGTTGCAATTACTGTGCTGAGCCCATCACCCCTGACCTCCTTGTCCCGGGAGGAGTAGGAAGAGGAGGAGGAGATAGTGTCTGTGGCAACCACTCTCGGAGACAGCAGACACCTGAGGGACCCTGGGCTGCAGTTCCCAGGGTCCGTGCCTACAGGCCCAAACAAGTTATCAGGGTTTAGATGAGGTATGGAGGCTGCTGTCTCATGCCCTGGCGTGCTGTGACTTCTCCCGGAGAGCCGGAGTGGGGCACAGATCTCTCCTGGAGGTGTGCTGGGAATCACTCTTGGTGCAATATTTATCTCACCACGTAAACCAATCTAGCTGGTTAGAAAAACAAGTTTTATTGCATTCTTAGGCAGTGCACTTAGCTGGCTGGTCTCCTATAAAGCCATCTGTATCTGACGGTAGAAATAGCTTATCAGCATAAAGGCTGGGTAAATTGGATTAAGAATTCACTGTGTGCTGAGAAAGTGGACAGAATAAATTTAGAAAGGGAGGAGAGGAGAGAATTAAAACCCTCTCTGTGAGAATGAAGCGGGCTGATCCCAGCTGGAGTGGCAAGCCGCCTGGGTTCAGCTCCTAACTTCCTCACCACACTCGCTGTGTGACCCGGCTGAGCTGCTTGACATCCTGTTCCTCAATTTGCAGACCAGATGGGGAAGTAAAGGAGTGACTGTGAAGATGTCTGGGATGGTTTCTGAAAATAGTAGGAGCTCAGTGTCCCAAGTTAGAATGCACGAGAACATGAAAACGTTAGGTCAGGTATGGTGGTGGTGGTAGCACCTGTAATCCTAGCACTTGGAGGAGTCCCAGGGAGGAGGGTCATGGGTTTGATTCCCACAACTCTACCATGCTGCCTCGCATAATCACTCTAGTCCTGCCTCTGGGTTTTCAATAAAACTTTATTTGCAAAAACAAATATTCCCACATACGGGCCAGAGTTTGATGCCTTACACTTATTGGTTTTAATTTTTGCCACACCCCTTAAATTTTACTGTCTGGCTTAACACCACACTTGCCTTGTCCTAGTACCAGCCTGTGTGCTTTGTTTAAGAATCTCTGAGAAATTTGGCATCATATACTGACCCCAGAGTTCTGAGCAGCCAGGAGGTGTGCCTTTAGGCTGGAGGGTACAGATTATTAGTCAAGACCACGTGGGGCACTTTGGGGGGAACACGAACTTCCAGGAACTGCTCCAAGGTCACTTTCAGGCTAACCTCTCAGCTTGGAAGAAAAATCGGGTCTCACATACTTTCCTTCCACCCACAAAGTGTATTTTTGAAATCGCCCTAAATGCGAGGGGAAAGGAAGGGCAGAAGGAGGGAGAGCTGGACGGAAAATTCCAGAGCCGAGAGTCGCTGCCTTTTCTTTGTTGTCTTAACCTTCTCCTTGCTCTTCAAAAGGAGGCATTTGTCAGCGATGCTATCAATGTTAGTGCCCTCCGCGGTTATGGCTTTGAATTTAATAGCAAAGACATAAACATACTTTTCATCCGTTTTCACTGTTCCCTGCTCAGTTCAGACAACGGCCAGGATTATCATAACCCTTCAGAGACAGCATTGCGGGGAGGGGGTCTGTGGGTTATCCTGGCCCTTGCAAAGCCATAAAGGACCGTGCCTCGGGGTGCAGAGACACGCCATTGCCTGTCCTGGTCATCTGCCTCCTTTGTGAGGAATAATTCTCTCTGCAAGGCTCAAAGTCAACTGGCTTATACGTCTCCCCTGATGATGGCTTGTATGTTGTATATGATGCTTGTAAGGCTGGGAACTGACCCTTCTCAATGACAACTATATTAGGACTCCCCTTGAACTTGTGCCCCCACTAGCCTTTGGGCTCCAGCAATGGTACCAGCACAGGCCGCCCCTTCAGAGGCACAGGAGTGAGTGTTTTCTCTCTCTGTTTAGGCTGCCAGCTCCCAGAGCCCTCTGAGTCAGGCCACCAAGCTTCCCTGGGCTTTGGACCCTCAAAGAGAATAATGGGGTGTGAAGCCAGTGCTCACTAGCTTCCTGGGAAGACTGCCAGCCTAGGAGCGAGGCCACCGTGGTGACAGGCGGTGGGGGGAAGGTTATGCTTGCAGGTTTTGTAGCTGTGCAGAAGTTCAAGTCCTTCGGCTGTTTAAAAGCAAAGTATATTCATGACTCACAAACAAAAGAAAAAACAAATCGGCTTTCCCACACACCCCTCCAATGGCAGCATTCTGACAGACAAGGCGGTTAATATTTAGTCCTTTCTATGGACTTTTTGTTATGGATATTTGCATCCTTGAGATAGTGTGAATTTTGTGACATCTGGGAGAGTGACAAGACAGTCCAGATCGGGCACAGTAGTGCCCAGCTGTAACCCGAGCACAGGAGGTGGTTAGCCAGGGCTACACAGTGAGTTCAAAGCCAGCCGGGGATACATGGCAAGAGCTTGTCTCAGAATAAATAGAGAACAATTAAAGAGAAATTTAAAGAAACTATTCAGTAATTAAGGTACACTTGTTAAAGTTATACTCGAATTTTTCCTCAAACTTAATTCTAATGTATAAATCTGATTATCATATTTATAAACCTCACATTTTAACAGTCTCATTAAAGGAGACTTTATTAACTTACTTGAGTTTGTTTATTATGCTTAGTTAATGAGGCCTTTAACATTTTTTTTCTTCTCCACTTGGGAGTTGACTGTGTACATACAGTTCCCCCTTTGAGAAACTCAGCTGACTTGAGCGACATGAGTTTCCAAAACTTTCCAAGCACTTTCGTAATTCTTACACTTTTATCAATTTAGCCATTTGTCCCAATGACTGTTAAAAGCAGTCTCTGTCTCTGGGTGTTTGCAGGTTCTTGAAATGAAAAAAGACACAAACAAGTAATTAAGTAGAAAGAGCTTTATTAAGAGCAAAGTGATAACCAGTGGCAAGTACTCAAGGGCCCCAGAAGTGGTCTTGGGCTCCTCTTTATAGGACTTTTAGGAGATGTAATTTGGGTGCCTTTGATTTGATTGACAGGTGTGGGTTATATAATGTTTTCTCTACTACGTATGTTCCTTCCCATGATGCATCTAGTTTTAATCATATGTATACCCAATTATTCATAGGCATAAGATGGAAGCTAGGGCTTTCTCCGTAGACATTTACTTAGAGGATACAGTTTGCCTTACTATGCATGCACCCCAAAACCCGTTCAGGCTGGATGGCCCCTGCTGTTCTGGTCATGCATTTATCTAAAAATATTTGAATAGGTAATAATGATGAATAATGGTCACTTGGGGAGAATCCAGTCCATCATGGGGGACAGGGTATATGGGGCACTTAGTACAGGTGGGTGTAGGGGTCCCAGGTTCTGTAAAGGTTGCTAGGGGCACCATATAGAAGAAGAGTGTGTTTACTGTTCAAGCCAAGCAATGTCCCAGGTGCCTAAACTATTCCCTCTGCTTGTCTGCCTCAACAATCTACAGCAGTAAGCTTGAAGTGTTGTATTGGTTTTAAACTAGTCTGCAACTTAACTTTGGAAGCCGAAATCAGTTACTCAAGCATACATCTCTAGTGCTTTGAGTGTGAAATGCTCCCAATAGACTCATGTGTTTAATCAGCTTGGTTTCCAGCTGATGGCACTATTTTGGAAGGTTGTGGAACTTTTCAGAGGTGAAGTTTTACTGGAGGAAGCAAGTCCCTGTGGGCGGGTCTTGATGCCTGATAGACTAAGCCCAATTCCTGTCTGCTCTTTACTTCTTCACAGCAGATGCCATGTGACCAGCTGCCTCACATTCCTGCCACCCATGATGGGATGCACCCTTTCGTAAACTGTGAGCAAAGAGAAGCCCTTCCTCCCTTGAGTTGCTTCTCATCTGATAGTTTGTCACAGTAAGTGATGCAGTAACTCAAAGTAGAATTCGTGAGGGTGATGCATTAATTCTACCATGTTCCCTGCTAGTCATGGACATTCCTTGGCCCAGCTCTAAATCTTCATGCTTACCTAGAAAACAGATGTCACGTCAACACTGTGGAGGCTGCCAAGGCATTCTAGCTTGTTTTCTGTGGTTCTCAGAGGTTCCCAATGACCAGACACTCACTGGAATGTAGAGTGGGTTCAGACCATGTTACTGACAGAACTGGGGCCTCCAAAACTCTGTCCACTGGTCACACAACTCCCCCTAGACTTCTAAGTCATTTGAACTTAGTATACCTCAGCAATTAAAATGACACACTTTCCTCTATTTTGTAGACTGACTTTTACTGAGTTTGGAATGATAGTGGATTAATTTTTGTATATCACAAGGCTGTATTTGACTCATGAGTCATATTAGAGGTTTGATTGTCTCTCCCAAAATACGTTGAAGTCCTAACCTAGAGCTCATCTGGAGATAGGGTGTTTCTGTAGATAATCAAGAAAGAGGTCCTTGGGTCAACCTTCACCATGTATGACTAGTGTCTTTATCAAAGAGGAAATTTGTACATAAAGACACAGATGTAAGATGGTGTGGACATGACCACATGACATTAAATTTGAGCTAAGAACCATTCAAGACTACCAGAAGAGTCCTGGCCTCAATTCTTTCCTAGAGCCTTAGGAGGGCGGGTGGCCCTGCCCGCACCCTTGATTTTGGAATCTGGCCCCAGAAGAATGAAGTACTCAATTGTTCACTGTGATGGCCACCCTGGGACACAAATCGAGTACTAATGAGGTTGTTTCTAGAACAATCTTGTCTTTCCCAACTGGAAGGTTTTTACCTCAGCTCCAGTATGTTGTTTTTAAAATCCCCTTCTGTAGATACACACCCATGCACCGACATGCCTTCACACCCACCCCTGTCTCTGCTTCCTGAGTGCTGGGTGGGTTTCCATGCCCACTTGGCATTTGTGTGAGGGCTGGTGGGGGTCTGAACTCTGGTCCTCATGCTGGGCAACAAGTGCTTTCTTGACTAAACCATTGCCCATCCACTCTTGGATGTTCTTAGTAAAGAATCGACCACCATTCTTCCCTTCCTCCTTCCTTCCTCGCTTCCCCTTGCTTATCGCCCTTCCTTCACCACATCTTTACCAAACACCTACTGTCTCCTAGGCACTGTTCTAAGTATCATCTATGTCATGCTGAGCAAGAGAGACATATGTACCATGTCCTTAGGGAGTTTCCAGTCAATCAGGGTGACATTATGCCAATTAGTTCTACTTAAATAAAATGGGAAGGAAAAGTGTGAGTTATGCATATTTATGATGGAGACCTTTCTTGGTCTACAGGGTACTTGTGAGAAGGTAATCTCAGAGAGAGAAGGCAATGGGCAGGCAAGAACAGAAAAGGCATTGGTGTAAGCAAGGGCCCGAGTGGCAGGAAACACTTCTGAGAACATGAAGGCTTTTGTGGGGATAAAATTTCTGTCATGGCCAAGGGAAGGGTCTCTCCTAACACTCTTACACTGCTGGGCAAGGTGATGGTAGAACCATCCTTCCTGGGTATTGCATATTTCCAAATGGAATATGCACTTCTGCTTGCAGTTAGCCACGAGGGCAGAGATGGTCCTGCTGGGACGCTCAGTACCGTGCTGGTGTGATCGTCAGGCAGTGGTGATGGCATTAATGGGCGTCTTATATACATGGTTGAGTACACGGGGCATCTGTGTGATGTGTGCTATACATTTGTGAAGAATGTGGGTGCAACTCTTAACTCCTGGACATGGAATATTATACAAAGTGCTTTTTGTAAAATAAATTTTTATTTTATATTTTGGTGTGCTTGTATGTGTGTGTGTGTGTGTGTGTGTGTGTGAGAGAGAGAGAGAGAGAGAGAGAGAGAGAGAGAGAGAGAGAGAGAGAAAGGTTAAGTTTTGTTTGTCAACTTGACCTGTCAGCAATCCACAGTAATCTTGAATGTTGTGTAGCAGATTTCCTCTGAATTGGAGAAAGGAGGCTCAGGAGATTGATGACTGAGGTAAGGTGACCTCAAGGGTTCTAATGCATGCCTCAGTGGAGCACAGTCTCAGCATCTTACGGATAGCCTGAAAATGTTCTCTGGTCTATTTCATGCATTCTTCAGTATGGGTAGAAGGTAAGAGCTAATTTTGGATGTGTGCGTCATATATTCTTGTATGTGTGTGCATGTGTGTGAGCATGAATTCATATTCATGTGTGTGCATGCATGTGTATGTGCATATGAAATACAGATAATTGATGTTATATGTCTTTCTCAATCACTTTCCACCTTATTTTTAGCCAGAGTCGCTCATGGATTCAACTAGATGAGCTAGCCATCAAGCCTCAGAGATCCTCTTGTCTCTGCCTCCCTACTGCTGGGGTTACAGTGTTTGCTTCTATGCCAAGGTTTTTACATGGGTGCTGGGGATCCAAATTCACATCCTCATGTTTGCACATCAAGCAAATTACTAATTGAATGCTCTCTCCCGTCCCAAGAGTGCTTGCTTAGGAATGTTTCTCAGTGTGTGTCCAGCCCTGTTGTTGGCTGTGTGTGCCCTTGAACCAATCTCTCAGCCTCAGAGAGTTGGAAATAGACATACAACTTCAAGGACTTCCTAAGAGCCAGCTGGGAGTTCAGAATGTTGGACAGTGCCTGCCACATAGTAGTGGCACTACTTTTAAACAGAGACATTATTACTATCACCTTTGAATACTTGTCCTTCTAGGCTCTAGACAGGTCCTGTCTGCACCCCAGTTTTACATGGCTGTTGCAGCCGTTGGGGACGTGCTGTAGACAGGAAAGTGCTGGATCAGAAGCAAGAAGACTGGGCTTCTCTCTTGGTTTTCCACAAACTTGTCATGTAACCTTTGGGACGTCTCTGCCCAATGAGATTTGATGGAATAAACCTCTTCCCTCTAATTCTATGACTGTGTGGTCCAAGGACCAGATAAAATGCATGTGGCTGTCTAGCTGTGACTTCAAGGCAGAGAACAGTTATCTGTATGCCCTAGGCTAAGGAGACCTTTGGGGGACTCATAACAAGCAATTCTTCTCTATCTGCTCTCTGATGCTGTGGCAGCAGCTGGCAGGTTTGCAGAAGGCTGTTATCAACAATTTATGGTCACCCAGTGCCATGCTTTTACCAGCAAAGCTAATCACATTTTAGGCTCTTTGAGATTTTCTGCTTGGAATAATTGCTTGAGTTTACTGCCTAACAAATCTTGAGACACTGATTCTTTGGTGTGGGAGAACTGAAAGATGCTTTGGGAAAACTCTAAAAATTTCTGTCATATGGGACTGGAGAGATAGCTCAGTGGTTAAGGCATTGCCTGCAAAGCCTAATGACCTGGGTTCGATTCCCCAGTACCCCTGTAAAGCCCGATGCACAAGGTGGCACATGATTCTGGAGTTTATTCCAGTGGCTAGAGGCCCTGGTGTGCCCATTCGTTTTTTAAATATCTTTATTATGAGTAAGTATATACATTGTATGAGCAAATTTTGTGAATGTGTCCCCGTTTCCTTCCTCTTTGACCTCTACCCACTAGATTCCTTCCTTGGTGTGCATACTGGATCTATCCATAGGATAGGGGTTTTATGAACTGCACCAGAAGTAGCCAGCTTTTTGTTCTTTTTTTTCTTCCTCCTTGTGTATTGTTGCTGGGGGGGGGCAATGTCTCTGGATATTCTCCCCCACCATGGCTCTTACATTCCATCCGCCCCCTCTTCCGCTCAGTTCCCTGAGTCATGGTGTGAGAGTTTAAGTCTGCTTTATTGATGAGATCTTAAGTATCTCTGGATCTTTGCCCTGGGTTGAGTTGAGTATCATTGATGTCTGTCTCCTTTGACCTTTCATGGGTTATCAGACTCGCTGTCGTGATTGGTCTCATGTTTGTCTCATCACTTTCTCGTAGGTTTCATTTGGGCCCTGTGTGCAGGCCAGAGGTGGGTTGTCTCCTGCTGGGATGTCAGCCTTCATCCAATGTCTTGTTGTGGAATTGAGTTGTCCCTGGCTTTCTCAATGCTTTCTGAAAACTACAAATAGAATCTCCATCAGAGAGTAAGATCAATATAGGTTAAATGAGACAACATTGCTATTTTTGCTAGCTCTTAATGGGTGTAACCTCTCTGTAGCTTTCTGGTAGTGGGAATTTCCCCTTGGAGCCCAGGTTCTTGGTCCCCATAGGATTATGCTATGGATCCCAGTTCCAGTTAAGGGTTCCTTGTCACTAAGCGGATCTCTTAGCCAATCAGTAAGCTGTTGATTACCCTCCTCTGTTTAGTGCCACAATTGCACAGATGAGCATTTCTTGACTTGCTGGTCTCTTCCATACAGCCATACAGCCATGTGTTCAGCATTCTTGTGACAACCATCTATATTGTATATCAGTGGTCTCTGCTTTCTCCAAATATCATTGACCAATTTCCCTGGAAGCTCATGCAACACCTTCCAGTGCTACACATGCTACCTTCTGGGAGCTGGTTACCATTATGGATCTAGCAGGATCTCTTGGTGTTGTTTGATGATACTCTGTGATTTCTTTAGCGATAGGGTCTTACCTTAGGCCTGGGGCAGGTATTCAAGAGCTTTGACAGAAGTCTGTCACATTTTTGGGACCTCGTGTATCTCTTTGATCAACAGCTCAGTGTGGGAAGGAACCAAAAACTGAGACAGGGAGATGCAGGCCTGAGCAATTATTCTGGAGGTTAGGCTTCCTCCCATTCTGTTCATGGCCCCTCATATCAGGTGGTGCCCTCAGCTTTCTCAGGAGCTTAATGTATAAAAGCTAGGGTTTTATGGTGTCAGTTCATTATTAGTATAGTTTACTATATGAGTCCCTCCACCCTGGTGTGCGCATTCTTTCTGCCTCTTTTCTGTCTCTCTCTCTCTCTCTCCCTCTCTCAGCTTACAAATAATTTTTTTTTTTTTACAAAATTTCTGCCTTAGGTAGGGGAGACATATGGCAAAAAATGACTTTGAAGAATGCCGTGGGTCTTGGCTCTGACTGGCTAGGTGTCAGCTGCCTCTTCCTCTTGTCTCTGAAAAGTAAATTATCATTCACAGGTTCGTGTCACCATCTGCATCCTTTGAGAAGCTGATCTCAGAGATGTGATGGGACTTTGTTGCAAAACAAAGTTTACCATGAAATGAAATTGGTATATGTGTTGAGATTCATTAAGTCCCTTATAATTAGTCTATCAATGGCTGGGGAGACAGCTCAGTTGGTAAAGTGCTTACCTTGTAAGCATGAAGACTTGAGTTAGGTCCCCAGGACCCAGAAAAGAAAAAGGTCAGGCATGGTGGTGTGCACTTGAAATCGCAGTGCTGGGGAAGTTGAGGTAGGGGGATCCTTGGGGCTTACTGGAAATTTCAATCTAGTTTAACTGGTAAGTGCCAGGCCAAAGAGAGTCCCTGTCTCAAAAAATAGAATAAAGTAGATATTGTTCCTAAGGAATGACAACCAAGGTTGTCCTCTGGCTCTGACACACACACACACACACACACACACACACACACGCATGCGCACACACATGCACGTGCACACACATGTGCACACACACACACCACACACACAAACTATCAAAAACTGTTAGTCACTTAACCAATCCAGTGTATCTATGTTTATGTTTTCAGAGTGTGGAACTTTATGGGTAATATTCTAATGATGGCTTTGATCACTTGAGCAAGTGGATTCCCAAATACTGCTTTATTTTCAGAAGATCTGTGCACAGGCTTGATGTCTGATCCCCACCTACCTGGCTCAAAGAACCCTGTCAGAGTTTTCTCCTACTTTCTCTAGCAGGCTGCAGGCACCTGTTGAGCTCTGGTAGTGTTTGGGTGTGAAAAGGCTCCCACGACTCAAGCGTTAAACAGTTGGCTCCCAGCCTGAGGGGCTATTTGGGGAAGGGGACCCTTCGGGCCATGGCACCTAGTGTGGAGACACCACAGGACTCAGGGTCTGATGGTTACAGGCCAGCTCTGCTTCTGCCCCAAGCTTTCTGCATGCTGAGATGCCACAAGGTGGGCCACAAGGCGTTGCTGCCAGGGCCTCCCTGCCATGACAGTCTCTGAAACCATGACCCAGTGTTAACTCTTCCTCTCTTAAATCACTCCTGTCAGATCTTTTGTCACAGGGACAAGAAAAGTAACTTCATGAGGCAACTTCTTCCTTCAACTTCTTAGGCCTTTGTGGATCTGGGTCAGGGTTTCCAGATATGAGGGGAAACAGAACCTTCTCTTCCAGCTCCTTCCTGTCCAGGTCTGAGGGGGTTGGTGGGTGAGTGGCTGAGTGACCAGGGAACTTCTATCAGGAAGGATGTTGGCATCCTGTCCTCCACTTCATCCGGTGTCAGCATCTTCTCCCACCCAAGAGGGAGCTGGGTCCATGTATTCGGCTCTGATTTTCTTTTAAAGTAGCCTACTTAAAAAGTTGGGCAATGATCCTGTTTGAGAGGGGCCCAGGAGAGTGGTGCGAAGAGGAACAAACAGGCCGAGGCAGAAGTTCTGAGCCTGCTCTGCTCTTGAGCCTCCATGTGTGCTGGGGCTATGGAAACAGGGAATCACAGACGTGTTCTTGTAGCTCCCGAGGAGCCCTCTGGGGAGTCATGGGCAGGCTGGGTCCTTCAGAGGCTGTGAGAGACAGTTGACTCCATGCCTGTCTCCTGACCTCTGATGGCCCCTTCGATTTCATCTGGTAGCCCTCTGGTGTGCACGGCTATCTCCACATATCCCCATCAGTCAAAGTGGCCCACAGCCCATCTGAAGGACATTTTGGTGTGCAGCTGTATATATATGCAATTGCACATGCTTGTGGAGGCAGGTGACAGCCTCAGGTGGTGTCCCCAGGTGGTGTCCGTCTTTTGTTTCTGAGACAAGGTTTCACATTGGCCTGGAGCTTGCCAAGTGGGCTAGACCAGCTAGCAAGTGAAACCCAGAGATCTGCCTCTCCAGTGGGGCATTACCAACACATACCATCCGCCTCAGGCTTTATGTCAGTCTTGGAGATTGAACTCAGGTCCTCATGATTGAACACTTTACTGACTGAGCTCTCTGGCCCTCATCGTATCTTTTTAAAAAATCACTGTAAAGATCCTGTTTGCTCAAACAACTACATCCTGAGGCCCTGGGGGTTAGTGCTCCAATATATGGTTTATGGGGAGACATGGTTTAAGCCATAGCATGGAGTTTTAGGGAGCAGCATGGAAAGACAGGTCCATAGCTTGTCCCACTCCAGAAGGAACGTTCAAGGCCATAGCCTTGGATGTCCCTTCCTGGGACTGTGGGAGGGCCCAGGTCAGAGAGACATAACCCAGAAACGCTGTGTGTCTTCTGATTGTGTCTTACACTGTTTGGGTACTCAGCAGTTCTGCCACCATGATGTCATTCAGCTGAAGTAAACTCAGTCATCTGATGGCCAGAACAAAATGGTGAGCGAAAATAAGACTTTGCCTTTAGATTCTGAAGGGTGGCCTCTTCTGTGTCTTGAAGATGGTCAGTTTGGGGATTAACAATCATACCAGAAGGTATGAACCCAGCTCTCCTGGGTTCCTGGTTGACCAGCTGACCTTGGGGTTTTGGAGACTTGCTTATCTCCATAACTTAGTGAGTCATTTCCTTATAACAACAGAGCTCCTTCAGTTCTCTGGAGAACCTATATTTATCTGTTTTTCTATCTATCTATCTATCTATCTATCTATCTATCTATCTATCTAATGTATCATCTATCTATCTGTCTGTCTGTCTATCTATCTATCTATAATCTCCTAAATCAAGCAGTGGCCAAGGAACCAAGTCCATCACATGGCTTATTTTGTATTTTTGTATAGCTTCTGAGCTGTGTGTGTGTGTGTGTGTGTATGCATGTATGTTTTACCAAATGTATACTTGGAACCAATTTGATGAACGAGAATACTGACTGAATCAGAAGTAAGCAAAATATTATCCTCCCCATCCTCAGTTCCCAGCTTCTCACCAGTGTGTTACTAAACATTCTGCTCATATACGTTGTCATTCAACAGCAGCAAATGTGAGAATATTTCTCTCTTGGCCAAGAGTCTAAGTAGTGGGCCTGCTGCTGCCTCCTGGACCACGTAGTGACTGTGTGGCCCTTTCCAGAGAAAGGTCACTCTCCTGCCACCTACATTCTCATCTGCTGTTGTAAGTGAAAATATTGTGGGCATCCTAACGACATCAACATGCAATATTTTTTTGTATTCTATAACTTAAAAAAGCCTATTATTCTGTAGGTAGGTGTTTTTTAACACTAAAAATGAACAGACGTTTTCCTTTAGGCATCATTTAGAACAGAACTTGCTGCTTTTCTTATGGGAGGAGGAAGTAAAGGTGAGGAGATGAGCTGTCTCCTCCATGTTTCTTGGGCTGGCCGGCTTTGTGCAGGGCCCACCCCAGCCCACCCTGGGTCTTAAAGATGAGGAAGGATCGGCTGTCACTTGGCCGTAACTCCCTCGCTTGAGCGCCAGGAGCTCGACTCACCTCGGCTGTGCTTGTCACTGCTTTCTCTCACATGCTGCCTTTTGTCTGCTCTTTATGACACCGTCTTGAATCTGTCTTGGAGCTCTTCTGATTATGGCCTTCAAGTGTGAGGAGGGGGTTAGTTTTGGGATGAACTGTTGCAGCCTGGGTCTGCTCCATCTCTGGGTCACTGGGAGTTCAGAGAAGAAGCCAGTCCCTGTGAACGATGGCCTGGGGAGAGCGGGCCCTGTTGGTGGCTTTGCGTGTGTGCCAAACAAGAGAGCGATTGTGCGCAGAGGAGGGGAGGCGAGGGTTTTGTTCATGTATTTGTGTGAGTGTGTGTGTGTGTGTGTCTGCCTATGTTTGTGTCTGTCTGTTTTTGTTTCTGTATTGTGTATGTACATGTTTGTGTGTATGGGTGTGGAGGCCAGAGCTAACCTCAGGTGTTGTTTCTCTCTACTTTTTCTGTTTTTGAGATAGGGCCTGTCTCTGGCTAGTGAGCCACAGGGATCCACTTGTCTCCAGCTCTCCATTACTGGGATGTCACTATGCCTGGCATTTTTATGTGGGTTCTGGGGTTCAAACTCAAGTTCTTATGCATGTGAGGCACACAATTACAGACTGAGCCATCTTTCCAGCCCAAGAGTATGGCAACATATGCCTATTGTCCCAGTTTGAGAGGCTGAGGCAGGAGAATTGCTGCAATTTCAAGCCTAGCCTGGGCTGCTTAGTGAATTCAAGGCTACTTTGGGCTACAAAGTAAGATCCTGGCTCAAAAAATTGCCCAAACGAAGCAAAACAAACTAAAACAATTCCAGTCTCAGAGTCAGAAGAAGGAGTTCTGAACTTGAATGGATGGCTTGTCTGGCAGCCCAGTCCCTAAACAGCCATTCCTACCCCAGAGCCTTTGCACCTGTTATTTATGGCCTGGAACGTTTTTACACAGGTTATGAGTGGTTTTTTTTCCTTCAACTTGGTCTCAGATGAAATATTTAGATAATTCTTTAATAATCCGACCTCAATTTACCATAATCCAGTTACCTGTTTATTTATTTAGCATGCTTTATAAAGGGCTGGTTATGTCTGGGGACTGGTAAGAGAAGAGGACAGCTGTGGTTGTGGGTCTCTGGGGACAGAAATCCCTGCTGACCTGAAATGTTTCTCAAATGTGAGCACACACCCATCGTAGGCATGAGGAAGTCCTTTGGGAAAGCAGGAGGCTTGGCCTGTTTCCTCTGTATCAGCGAGTTGAGGTGCATCCTGGGAATTTGCATTTTCCACGTTACTATCTTCCCATGTGCATGTGTGTGGTATGCATGCATATTTGAATGTATATGGGCACACATGTGTGTGTATGTGTGTGCCTGGGCATGGGAAGTCCAGAGGTTGATGTAGGAGGTCTTCCTCAGTCACTCTCCACCTTATGGTTTGAGACAGTGTCTTATGCTAAACTTCGAGCTCATTAATGCTGCTAAACCAGCTTGCCAGAGAGACGCCAGGATCCACCTGTCTCTGCATCCCTTCTCAGCTATGGAATTGCAGGTAACATGCTACCATGCCCGGCTTTTCCATGGATGCTGGGTTCTGAACTCAGGTTCTCATGCTTGCGAGGCAAACACATTACTTCCTGAGCCATATCCCAGCCCCTGGGGCTTGAGGTTAGATCACCACCAAGAGCTCTGGGCTCTGGAATGTTCTCATGTGAGCAACTGTACCATGCCCATGTAAGGCAAACACTCTGTACCTGGGGTGGGTGGGGCCTTCTGCACCATCTTCCACATGGAATGCTGCCCCGTTCTAGAAGCTTTTTCTTGCTCAAATAGCTTGTAAAATTGAACTGGCCTGTTTGCTTTTCAAGTTACATGTGTAGTAATATCTGCCAGGACCCATCTCTAAGTGGCACAGATAACATTCACAGTATGGTGTAACTGTCATTCCTCTTTTCTAAAACATTTTCCCTACCCCAAACAGAAGCTCTGTACCTGCTAGTGATAATTCCACACCCTTCTCCCCAGCCACTGGTAATGACCTTTAAGCTGTCTGTCTCTATGATTATGCCTGTTCTAGATACTGTGTATAACTAGAACTGTGCACTATGTGTTCATTCATATCTAGCTCATCGCACTTCAGATAATGCTTGAAGCTCATCCACATTCTGGCCTGTATCTAAATCTATGGCACCTTGTGTTTAACCATGTCACTATTGATGGACCATGGGTTTCAGCCTCCTGGTGGTAGTGAATATAACCGTAATGGACATTGGTATATAAATATTTGTTCAGGTCTTTGCTTTCAATTCATTCACGTGAACACGAAGTCATCAAATGATATGGTAATTCTCTATTATATTTTTGAAGACCCACCAACCTTTTTCTGGACAGTGGTGTCAGCTTTCCATTCAGATTAGTAACCTAGGAAGGCATAGGTTCCTTGCCAACTGTTACAGTCAGTATCACGTTACTGGGACAAACACTGGACCAGAAATATTTGAGGGGAGAAAAGTGGTTTATACATTCCCGGGAAACACTATTAATGGTATAAGAAGCTGGCTCACTCCCATTAATTTAAGCAGAGACACACTATCAAACAGCCAGAAAAACAAAAACAACAAAAAAACCAGAACACAAACAGCCAGAGCTCCAGATGCTTTCCACACACTTTAGGGTTGGAATCAAGATCCACCCTGTTGTAGTCAACTTACTCTATTGCTGCTCAGAAAGAACCCAAGCAAAAGCGGCTCATGGAGGAATGGTTTTATTTGGCTTACTGACTCAAGGGGAGACTCCATTCTGGCAGGGAAAACGAAGGCATGAGCAGAGGGTGGACATCACCTCTGCCACAGCACTGCAAACAATGGAAGGAAGATGAGCCAAACACTGGCAAGGGGAAGCTGGCTTATAACCCCATAAGCCCGCCCCTGACAACACAGCTTCAGCGAGGCTGTAAAACCCAAACTGCCATCAGCTGAGGATCTATCAATCAGAACACATTCATTTGTTTGTGGGGGACACCTGGATCAAATCATGACACACCTCCAATGACATACCTCTTCCCCAGTAGGGTCCCACTCACTGGAGACTCAGGATTCAAGCCTGAGTCCATGAGGCCACATATTTAAACCACGACACCAACCCAGGCTCTTTCTTCTTGTGGGGAATGTGGGGTCTCTCTTTGGTTCTGGTTCACATCGCCACATTGAGGGGCAAGCACCTTCTCCTGTACTTATTGGCTGGCTGTGTTATCATCTCCAGAGAAGTGTGTGCCTAAATTCTTGGCCCATTTTATAATTGGCTTGTTGTTCTGTTGAGTTGGATTCAGGAGGGCCCTAATCCAACATGGCTGGAGTGTCTACCTTTTCACACTGGAGCCTCATGGCAGGCATGCTGTTCTCCCACCCTGTGGACTGCCTTTGCTCCCTTCATGATGACCTCAGGCATGGAGTTTAGCCCATCCTCCTTATCAGGTCAGGACCCACGTTGATGGCCTGAAGACATCCCTCTCCATGCTTTTGTTTCAGGCTGCTTGCTGCTTTCTCTGACTCTACCATGTGAAAAGTGAGATGGTGTGCATTCTCTGTAGTGCTCTCTAGCGCTTTAAAGGGGTCACTGTGAGAAAAATACGTAGCAAGGGAGTGTTTTTGTATGGTACGTTTTACTGGCTGATGTTTGGGGCTGTGACTGCTGGCGTGTCTCATCTCTGTAACCGCCTGAACAGTGTGTGTTGTGGCTTACTGGACAGCAAGACCTTGAACGTGGAGACTTGAGTTTGGTGGCTGATGTGCGTTATTTTATTATTTAAATGCTTATTAGTTATTAATTTTTATTGTTGTCAATTGTATGCATGAATACAATGTATTTTGAGCAGCCTCCACTACCTTTTCTGGTCCCCTTCCACTCATGCTGAACCCCCCTTCCCGCCTTGTCCAACTTCCATTGTCGTGTCTGTGGTACTCTGTGTGTATGGCCCAGAGGTTCAGGTGTTTTACTAAAATGAGCTTCAGCCCCTAGAAGGCAGACTCCTGCTACAAGGGGTCAGGGTATGTCACTGGGGCAGATCTGAATTCCAGCCCAAAGGTATGCAGAGAGGCCTGAGCTATGAGGGTCCTATTTGCTGCAGTTTGTGTTTGCTGGTGGTGGTGGTGGTGGTGGTGGTGGTGGTGGTGTGTGTGTGTGTGTGTGTGCTTGCGTGCATGCATGCGCTTGTATGTGTTCTGGTATTTTGCTTGCTGTAGTTTCTCTCTCTGCTTGGATCTGTGAAAGTGAGCCAGCTTCTTCTGCCATTGATGGAACTTCCCCTGGATATGTAAGCTTGGAATAAATCCCTTCCCTCCATAAACACTGTCTGGTGACCTACTGAGGGTGTTTTTGTTTAAATTTTTGTTTTTATTTTTAATACAGAGAAAGAGAGGGAGAGATAATGAGAATGAATATGAAAATGTGTGTGCCAAGTCCTCTTGTTGCTACAAATGAACTTCAAATATATGAACCACTTTGTGCATCTGGCTTTACATGGGTGCTGGGGAACCAAACCTGCATTATCAGGCTTTGTAAACAAGTGTCTTTAACCACTGAACCATTTCCCCAGTCCCATTTTTGAAAGGGTCTCACTTTAGCCTAGGCTGACCTGGAACTCACTGTGTAGTATAGGCTGGGCCCAAACTCATGGAAATATTACTACCTCAGCCTCCCAAGTATTGGGATTAAAAGCCTGAACATTGGGCTGGAGAGATGGCTCAGCAGCTAAGGAGCTTGCCTGCAAAACCTAACACCTGTGTTTGATTCCCCAGTACCCACATAAAACCAGATACACAAAAGGGGCACATGTGTCTGAAGTTTTTTGGTAATGGCTAGGGGGCCTGGCTTCACCATTCTGTCTCTCTGTCTCTCTCTCTGTCTTTCTATGCTTATAAATGAATGAATGAATGAATGATGTGAACATCACACTTGGCTCCTCCGAGGTTAATTAGTTTGTTTGCATGAACATGGGTGGGAGTTTATTTACTGGTGTGTGGGTAACTTACCCGTGGCTCTAGTAATGAAGAACATGTCTCCCTCAACCTCAGTAACCATGAACTGCCACTCCCTTCTCAGGGCAAGATGGGCCCATGCCTCCTCCATCATCCATGACAGGATGTTGGTGGGCACAATCTTCTGCAGATAACCACAGCTGCTGTGAGCTCATGAGTGCAATGACCATGTCATGTCCAGGACACAGCATTCCACAGCACTCCTCCCCATCCTCCAGCTTTTAACATTCTTTCTGTCTCCTCTTCCATGATGTTCCCTGAGCCTGGGGGGGGTTGATGTCAGATCTGTTATCCTCGCAGGTGTTTTCATGTAGGCTGAGAACTCACTGAGCCTCTTACTGAGCACTGTCAGCTGTGCTTCGAAATGCAAAACCACACAGCAGTGTGCTCACTTCTTTTGAAGTTACACATGGTAGTAAGTGAAGGAAAGCCTCTCAGCCCCATTTACAGATAGTCCTGTTCCTGTGGTTGAACAGTCACTGTCCTTCACAGGGGTATTAAAGAGGTGAACTTGGGAAGGAGGAAGGAAAGCAGGAGGGATGGTAGACTTGAAAATAGAAGCAGCCCTCCTTTCTTGGGAGGCTGGGTCTTAAGAGAGCCACAAAATCTAGCAGTTGACTTAGAAAATTAGTCAACAAGATGTCTTCTCTAAAAGAGTGCCAGGAGAACTATTGGTAGCTGGGAGTTCAGTGAGCATGCCTATGTTCTTCGGGTGAAAAAGTCCATTCACCAAGGCACCATTTTATTGACTTATTCTTTTTTGCATGGATGTGTGGTGTGTATGTATGTGCATATGGAGGCCAGAGGTTGACACTTGGGTCGCCCTCTCCCGCTGTCTCCATTATTGGGGCAGGGTCTCATACCGAACCCAAAGCTCACCAGCCAGCCAGCTTGCCCTGGTGATTCTGTCTCTGCTTCCCAGCATTAGGATGATAGGCACCTGCCACCACACCCAGCTTTTATGTGCATATTGGTGATCAGAATTGCGGTCCTCATGTTTTCATGAGGTGCTTTATTGACTGAGCCATCTCCCCAGCCCCAGGTGTGGTTTCTTTGTTCTAAGTAACTTGGGGGCATTTATAAAACCACATTCCATGTCTTCACCCCATTTCTCAGCAGACGGGGCAGCGAATGAGGAACTACAAGCCCCTGCCTGCCCTCCAGGCTCCTCCTTTTTCGGCTCCGAGAAGCTGCTGAGTGGAGAGGAGATGGCCGCTGGGTGTCTTTGGAGCTTGGTAGGAGGCTTTAGAAGTAACTGTCCTCTGGTGCATCTTGCCTAGGAGGCTTTGGGACTCCTTGATAGAAGAATATCTGATATGTGACAAATACCAGGGGTCACAAAACCTCCCCCTCCACCACCTTACTTGGCACAGCACGTTCATATAGGTGTTTCAGGGGCTGGGCGATCAGAGAAGCTTTGTGGTCCCCAAACCACTTAAATTGCCTTCTCCATTATTCAATCAATGGGTCCATTTCATTAGATCAATTAGTCCTTTAGGGTGGTAGGAAGAGCTGGGCCTGGAGAAGGCACAGAAAATGCTTCTAGGCTCCTGAGCTGGGTATGGCACAGTGGTGTTGATGGAGGATGGAGAACACAGCCCTAGCTGGGCAGGGAGCCTTCTGTGGTCACCTGGCTTGATCTGGCAGATGTGAGCTGACTGAGCTTTCTAAATGCGTCATTGGCTGGGGCTCAGCAGAGGGCAGCCAGTGTGGTTGTAAACAGGCTTATCCACGAGCTGGGGAAAGGCGGAGTATAACCAGGTTATCAAGATAGGAGTCATAAACTCTCCCTGGGTGAGACGCCCTTGTCTCAGAGGCGCTGCTCCCAGCACAGTGACCAGTACAGAAACAGCTAATGGTACTTGTTCCCTGAGCCTGGCATCAGACTTGTTTCCTTATCTGCAAAATACAGATAAGAATCCCACTGGTCTTATAGGCTCTTTATGTTGAGAAGAATTAGCATATATGAGTGTGAGATGTTTCTGGTCAAGTAGAGAGCGCTTTCACACCTCCCCTTCCCTGCTCTTGTGCCAGCCACACTGCCTTTTCCACAAGCCACCTCCTGTCTGCTGCCTCAGGACCTTCGCACATGCTGCTTCTCCTGCTGGCACATGGCCACTCTCTGCCTAGTTCATTCCCATAGAGCTCAGGAGACCCTCTCTGAAGTTTTCGTTCTTGGCTCCTTGCCTGCCACCCCTCCCTCATTTCAACCTTGTTCGCGTTTTATAACCAATTTTGTGATGATTGGGTTTTTAATTTCTTTTCCACTAGACTATAAGCTCAGGGAGAACTTTCTACTGTCTCAAACCAAGTGTGCTCTTATTTACTCCTGCTGGCTCCTGAGGGCACTGGCTGGCTGTGGGGCTTAGAGCTGAGTTCAGGCTGGTGCATCTGGACAGCCACACTCTGGACCTCAGATACATGCATATATGTGCACGTGTGTACACATGCATGTTGTGCGTGTGCATGTGAAGGCCAGAGGACAAGCACAGGGTTCATTCTCAGAAAGGCTGTTCATTTTTCTTTCTTTCTTCTTTCTTCTTTCTTTTTTTGAGATAGGGTCTCTCATTTGCTGGAAGCTCACAGGCGGGCTGGGCTGGCTGGTATCCTTCTGTCTTTGCCTCTCTGGGAGTGGGTGGCCACTCTGGGCATTTTTATGTAGGTGTTAGAGATTGAACCTGAGTTCATGCTTGCGTAGCAAGCACGTTACTGACTTAGCTGTCTTCCTAGCCTAGGGCTAGTGTGTGTGTATAAATATATACATATGTGTATACTTGTATACATTGTGTGTGTATGTGTGCATGTATGGACATGTGTGTCATGACACCTTGGAGTGTTGGTCCTTTTCTTCCACCTTACTTTCAGACTGGGTTTTTCTTATTGCTGTTTGCCTTTGGGAAGGCTATACTTCCTGACCAGGAAGCTTCCCAATTCTCCTGACTCCAGCACCCATTGCCATAGGCACTTTGGGATAACAGACACTTGTGTCATTGTGTGTCTGGCTTTAAGTGGGTGCCGTCTCTGCGCACTGAACTTGGGTTGGCTGGCTTGTGGAGTAAATGCCTCTAACCACTGAGCCTCTCCTCAGCCCAGAACTACAATATTTTTGAGTGACGCTGATGTCTCAGGAGATCCATGTGGCTGGTAAGGATGTTGGCAAGACCCACTTGCTAACCTGGAGAGTACGTTTATGCTCGTGGTAACTCCAGTGAGGAAAGCTCATTAGTTCTCTGGGTTTTTGTTTTCACATAATGTGTCATGCGCTGAAGTGACCCTCCTGCCCTTGAAGGGAAAACCCCATGGCAGGCCCATCTCCTACCACACCCTTTAGAATTCACTGCAACCAGAGGCTAAAGAAAAATAGACCATTTACACAGAAAACTCCATCTGAATGAAACCCATAGAACCCTACTTTGTTCTGTAACTGCTTCGGGGAATTCACATTTAATCAAAACTGAAGACTACAGCATTTGCCATGAGGATTCTTGTATTTTATCTCGTTTTAGTGATTTCTTTTTAATTAGTTGATGCTCCACAGAAATCCTGAAATGCTAAAACAATTGGGAAACAAATAAAAGCAGGAGTTGCAATCGCTTAAGGCAGAAGTGTGTGTTTGCTTCCTTGGTTTGGGGCAATTTTGCTAATAAGTAACCTGTAACCTACTTCTGAAGGCTACAAGGAAATAATTTGGTTAATTTTCATACTTGGGTTTATAATCCTAATTAGTTCTCCAACTAGTATTCCCTGGGCGATGTGCAGTTGTGCCTCATGTTTGTGAGTCTTGAAATATATTCGGACTCTCCTGCTTTTGTTTAAGAGATACAAGAATGAATTGTGCCCCACATTGCTATTTTTATCCACGCTCGTGGGCTTTTGTCAGGAGAGTCCGAATACTCTGTGACTTAGAACTCATAGTAACCGAGTGAGATGTTTTATTATAGTCATGAATGTGCTACGAATGTTATTAACATAATGTGGGCATGCTTTGATTGCTTCCTGAGGAGGAGAGGGAAGAGCAGTGATGAGGCATGAAGGGTTTTGTACTGGGCGGTGTGAATTCCAGTCACTGGGCTCAGTTCTTTTTTCTTTATAATGAGCTTTACTGTATAAACATATTGCATATTGGTCATTTTCTCATCGTGTTATGCTCTTCTATGCCCTCTCTCCTGCCCCATTCCACCGAGGCTCCTCTTCAGTGTGGTTATCGTGTTATTCACCATGGGGGTCTTGAATGCACTAGGCTCAGTGTTTATTCTGAGGACACATTGCTGATAAAGCAAGCAGCTTGAAGAACTGCTCACGAGTTTAATGAGATGACAGGGTAAATGCTTCCCAAATATAAGCCTGATATTGTCTGTATATACTAGCACTGCCCAATAGAAATATAATGGATGCCACTTACAGAGTCTAAAACATTCTAGTATCCAAGCTACTGAGTACAATTTAATTATGCATTTTGTTTAACTCAACACATGCAAGATATTTCAAAGAAAACATTTAATAATATTACACCTTAAAAAATTATGAACTCTTTGAAATCCATTTGCTTAGAGAATTCCACTTAGAACTAACCATATTCTATTTACTTAATGCTTTTTTTTTTTGGTAGGACTGGGCCAGGGCCTCATAGATCAGAGTCGCCATATTTTAACTGCCAAATAGCTAAATGCCAGTGGTAGTTCCTGGGTTGGACAGTATATCTGTGAGTAAAGCCATTGGCATCGTGCCTGGGAGGATAGAGGTCCCAATGGCCAACTGAATTGTATTTGTCTCAAACAATGCAGTTCTAATTGGAAAAAGGGTATTATTTGATATTAAAAGTGGGCATTCGAATCAAATAGTGCCATAAGGTGCAACTACCTTCCAAAATAAAAAGTGTAGTGGAGTTAATTTGAATGTCCCTCATGGTCTTATGTGTTTGAACACTTGGTCCCCAGCAAAGGAACACTGTTTGGGAAGGTTGTGGAACCTCTGGGAGGTGGAGCCTTGCTGGAGGAAGTGTGTCATGGGGGGGAGGGGTTGCAGTTTTATAGTTCAGCCCTGCTTGTTGCTCTCCAGGTTTCTTTTTTTGTTTGTTTTTGTTTTTAAATATATTTTATTTATTTATTTTCAAGCAGAGTTACAGAGACAGAGAGACAGAGAGACAGAGAGAGAACACCAGGGCCACCACCTTGTGGGTCTGGCTTATGTGGGTCCTGGGGAATTGAACCCAGGGCCTTGGGCACTGGAGGCAAGTGCCTTATCTGCTGAGCCATCTCTCCAGCCCTCTCCAGGTTTCTTGAGCCACAATGTGATGCTGGATTCTTGATATTCCCTGCCATAATGAACTCTACCCTTTTGAAGTCTAAGATGAATTAATCCTCTTTCTTCCATAAGCTGTTCCTGGTTGGGTAAAGTAACTGGTACAAAAAGTAAACCTATAAACTCTCAGACTTAGTTGACCTAAACTTGGGTTCTTCCATCCATAGGCGCCTATGAATCGACACTGGGGGCATGTAAAGCCTTCAAAATGATATGTAACTTACTTATATGTGATTCATTCCAAGTCCTTTTTTTATGTGGGGAGAATCAGCTTCCATAAGATTCTCAAATGAGCCCTGGAAATAAAGTACAGACCACATGGCCGGTAGATAACCTGCTGGTATCAGTCTTCCAGAAGCCCAGAGTTTTTTTTTTTTTTTTTTTTTTTTACCAGTTACAGTGGATGTTGTCACACAGCTGCATCCCTCAAGTTGCCAACAGTTCAGACAGGCTCATCCTGTGGAGCACTTGGGACTGCAAGCTGTGGAAGAAATGACTGGTTCATTTTTCCTGGCTTATGTTCGGTCTAGGGCTTCCATTAGTGAAAGAAATGCACTCAGTTTTTGGTTGAGAGCACTGGGTTGAATGCATGGAAGCTGACTGTTCATATGAGTGCTACCTGTCCCCTGAGTATGGGCTGGTAAGAGAGGTAGGACCAGGGCTCCAGTTCGGAATTGAAGTTGTTTGGTTAATGAACTGCCTTGAATATCTCTGCTTTATCTCTTGTCCTGTTTGTTGACCCCTGGTGATTTGTAAGATCTTTTCCAGCTTTGTCTTTGGCTCATTTGCTAATTTAGAGTTGAGAAACTTCAGAATGTATTGCAAGCATATCTAGATGACAGGATAATTCAAAATTAAGACTGAGTTGTGGGATCTAGAACTGGAGTTGAATGTTTCCCATTAGTTTCCCGTAAGTGTTCCGGTTGACCCTTACATCCAGGAGCCCTCAAGGAGCACAGATGACAAAATCCCCAGTTAACTTTGACATTCTGTGTCTGGCCAGGCTGGAGTTGCTTGTTCTTGTGGCCATGCATGCTGCTCTTGCCTTCAATGAGAACACACAAAGAGAGGAGAGTGATTTCCCACTTGTTAGTGCCTTTCTGTGTGCCCCATACACTGGTGTGCAGAGGCCAAAGGAGGATGCCAGGTGTCTCCTTCTGTTGGTCTTCTGCCTTGTGTCCTCGAGACAAGACCTCTCACTGAAACCAGAGCTCAGCATTCTACTGGCCAACTGGGAATCCTCCTGCCTCTGTCTTTCAGTACTGGGACTATAAGCTTGCATGGTGGGCCTGGCTTGTTATGTGAGTGCTGAGGATTGAACTCAGCTCCTTATGTGCTCTTTCTTACCTGATTGAGCTATCTCCAGAGACCCTTATAGCAATTTGTGATTCATCCCAGAGGTGTTCTCTGTGCAATATGAGGCAGAGTGCTGGGGTTGGAAAGCTACTCTTGGGAGCTGAGGATCCCCTGGCATTGGCAGTTGAACGTGGAATGTACTGGAAGACCAGGGTCCTAATAGTCCACTCTGTGGAAGCATCACCTTGGAGAGCTGATCAGGACTATGAGGAAGACATCACTATCTTAGTAATGCCTGGTTCTGGAAGGGGTAATGAGCAGACTTCTCTGTAGTGAGGAATCAGTATCTCAATGTTTTATTTTCATTAAGTTACTTTATTACAAGTGTAACTAGTAATTAGTCTTAAGATTCTGTCCCCAAAGGAGGGATTTGGGCACAAATGGGGTCTGTGGGAGAAAATCGATGTCTGAGATGCCTAAAACACCTTGCCATTTCAATCAAAATTCCAATTAAATCAGCGAGTAAACCAGATGGCTGGCATGATGGCAAATGAAAATGATGCCTTTCCTAATCTTATCTTTATTTTCATTTTTCAGTAGGCATTAGAGCTGAAATTGGTGTAAACACTGTAATTAGCGAGCATTTGTAGCAAATTCTTTACCCAGGATTCCGGCAGTTGTAGTAATCTGGAAGAGATCAGTTTTGAAACCCACTCACTTTGGTGACCCTTGTTATTCTATGACACTATTGCCTGGCTGCGTCTTAGAAATGGGACAGCTGGACCCAGCCACTCAGAGATGTGTGTTAGAACTGACAGGTGGCAGCGACTGCAATGAACCAAAGAAATTTCCTTGTAAACATGACCCCGACTAATAAAGGTCCCACAGTCATTCTTATCTGTAGCGTATTGGCTAGGCTAGAGCTGAGGCAGGCTGTCAAAACACAGGATTATGTGATGTACTTGATTCTTGATTCTTTGGGGTTAGCCCTTGCTTTCACATCTGTCATTGAGTTCTGGGTGAATTGAGGTGGCAGGTAATACAACCGAGGGAAAAATATCCACACTGCAAAAAGCTTTTATTTCACGAGCACCACTGCAAAATGAGGAATGACGTCCAAACATATCAAATAGAAAATAATAATTTATTTTAACTTCATTTTACTTAATGTTTATAACTAATGATTTTGTGAATTTGCTCCGATAAGTCTACCTTTAATCCTACAAAGCGAAGGCTTAAAACAGTGAGCACTTACAATTCCACACACCTTCTCCATCGACAACTTTCCTGTACATGCAAATTCTTCCAACAGGCCGCAGTATTTGCAAACATGCTTCAAGTGTCCATAAAGCTGCATCAAATTTTGCTTTCTGTTAAAACCTTGTCACTCTCTGGGGAACTTTAATCAGCAAAACAATGTTAACATGGCTGTGCCGAGTCTAAACACTGTTGGCTTGGTGGGTATGTGTATGAAATTGCAAAGGAAGTCTGGTAGGTTTGACTTGAATTCTATCAGTGGTGATCACTCGTATGAAACTCAGCAAAGTAAGGTTATAAAACAGTGTTCCATTGAAATACATACTGCCTGCTGTACTCTGTGTTTAACTTTCTTTTTATATGAATATAGTTTCAACAAATTATTCTGTGAAAGTATGCTTAATAAAAGTTACCTTTTTCATAAAGTGTTTAGATTTCAAAAAAGATCAAGTAAAAAAGTACAACTGTTATTTGAAAAAGCTTGCTTGTTAACATTGCCTTCCGACACGAGTGAGGGCGTAGCCCACCTCCACTAAAAACAGACCGACCACCCACCCCTAAAGGCGCAGGGGGGGCCGTTTGGACTATCAACAAGATGGCCTTGTTTAGCCTATATACAAAAACTTGCCGCATTGAACGAGGCAGGGATGTCTACCCCCAACTGGTAGAGGTCTCTCTGTGCACACCACGCACAGGTGGCAATTATACTGTCGTCACCGACAGGAAGTTGTTGTACACCCTCGTGCCGTCGGGCGACTTGGTGCCGTGGGTTAAGAGTTCTTGGATGGTCATCCAATTGTCAAAGATCTTTTTGTTCCTCTTCTTCATCATCTTTTTGTGACTCAGTTCCAGGATGCTGGTCTCCTTGCGCTCGTCGTGGCTCTGCTGCTCCCGGAGGCACTCGAGCCGGCTCTGCATCATGAACTCCCGCCGGCGCCGCTGCTCCTTGGCGCGCAGCAGGTGCTGCTTGCGCTCCTCCTTGCTCCAGTAGCGCCCCATCTTCATCTCGCTCACCGCGTCGTCGTCCGTGGTCATGCCGCTGCGCTCCTCGCGGATCTTGAGCGCGCGCTCGCGCAGCAGCCGGTCCCGCACGGGCCTCTTGGTGATGTAGCGCGTGCCGTCGCTGCGGATCTTCACCTTCCACTCCATCCTGGGTTCGGCCGAGTTCAGGTCCTTGCACATGCTCACCAGACTCATCTGGCTCTGCGCGTACTCCACGGCCGACTTCTGCTGGATCAGGTGCATGTAGCTCTGGTAGTGCTGGGCGTGCGCGGGGATGTGCGCGTGCTTGTACGGGGAGTGGGGGTACCTGGAGGCCAGGTACCCGCCGCCGCCGTCGCCGGCTCGGCGCTCTTTGGGGTCCTGGCTAGGGTCCAGCACCTTGGGGGGGGTGGCCGCTTCTGGATCCTCGGTGATGGCGAGCAGGTTCCTGGAGGGCGGTGGCCCGTCAGGATCGCCGCTGGCTGTGGCCCCTCCGCCACCGTCGGCCACCCTCCGCAGGGAGTTGTCGGGGGACATCTCCAGGGTGAGCGGGGTGCTGCGGCAGCTCTCGCCGGTGTTGTAGGCGCTCGAGCTGTCCTTGTCCGACTTCTCGGGCAGCTCGGTGATGTCGGCGAGCCCGTGGCGGCGCGCGTCCACGCTGGTGTTGTAGTTGCGGAAGCCGCCGTGGTGCAGCATCCAGGGCTCCCGGCTGTGCTGCAGGCCGTGCGCGCGCACGATGCTCAGGCACTCCAGCTCGATGCTGCGCAGCTCCTCGTTGAGCATCTCCAGCTCCTTGTCCACGCTCTCGGGGTCGCTCTTGCCCGGCTCCAGGTACAGGCTGTAGGGGTTGGCGCTTTGCACCTGACACTTGAGCTCCAGCAGCTCGCGGAAGCGCTCACACTCGTCCACCGGGATGCCCAGGTAGTCCACGTCTGTGCAGTCGGCCGAGATGAAAGACTCATTGCTGAAGGGCAGGTCCCCGCTGCCCAGGGTGTCCTGGCTGCAGGTCAGCTTCCTCTGGCCCGCCAGCGGGTTGGAGGACGCAGCGGCCTCTTCGCCGTTGTTCTCCTGCTCTGAGCTCTCGTCATTGCGGGTACTCTCGTCTGTCCGCCCCACGCCGCTGTCCTTCTCATGCTGGTTGGACAGGATGGTGGCTGTGTCTGTGGTGCCACCGTCTTCCTCATGCTTCTTCTATGGAACAGAAAGTGACAAGGACATCTAGTCATGGAGCAGCAAAGCTGAGGTGTGGACACGCAGTCTGACCTTTCCCTGTGGATAGTTTTGCTTTGGGCAGGCTTGTATTTTCCTAAGGCTGAGGACAGCATCTGACAGGGCGAAGGGCCTGGAAAGTGGCTAGCCCTACCTCTGTATGTCTGGGCAGGTCCTTTACCCTTGTTCTATGCAGTGGGCAAAATAGTAGTTGTCTCAGTGAAAGACTGTTGAAAGAAATCGTGTGTGTAGTAGAATGCATAAGGTATTCAGGTGGGCAGTTATGACTCTTGTAGTGACACAGAACTGCAAAGCTCCGAGCAGCTCAAGTTAAATGCAGAAGCGCTTTACTTTCAAACAAACATGGCTTAATCTTCTCTGCTCTGGGTAAACACTGGCATGTGTGTTTTCCTTACAAATACCAGAAGGGCAGAGATGCAGGCCCAGCACTCCTTGGATGGCTGAGGCAGGAGGATTGCTTGGCCAGGGAGAGCATCAGCATGCATTGCCCTCTTGCTAAAATGAACTTTATGGCCTGGTGGGCGAGTGTGACCTCCTGACAGGATGTCATCTACAACTGCATAGGTCCTCCCTCCTCAAGCCCCCAGGTTGTACAGGCCTGGTGCTGTTACCTGCTGGAGCACACTGGCTGTGAACTGCATGGCCTGGTGATGCTGCTCCTCCAGCATGTCCATGTGCAGGTCATCCAGAAAGTCGTTTCTGTCGTCGTCCATCCAGCCCTCATCCAGCTGGGGGAGAAAACAGCCCACATTTGTGCAATGGTTAAAGTTTTTATTTGAGAGAATGGGTGTACCATATCCTCTTGCCACTGCAAATGAGCTCCAGACGCACATGCCACCTTGTGTATCTCACTTTATATGGATACTGGGGAATTGAACCTGGGCTGGCAGGCTTTGCAAGCACCTTTAACCACTGAGCAAGTCTGATGGTTAACCTTTACTGTCAAGTTGACAGGATCTAGAATCATCTAGAGGGTGGTCCTGTGGGCATGGCTGAGAGGGAGTTTCTGGATAGGGTGGGTCTTCCCTCAATTCACCCAAATGGTGGGTGGTACCATCCCATGGGCTGGGGTCCTATACTGAAGAACGAAGGATAAATGACCTGTGGTAGGTTGAATGGGTGTCCCCCAATAGATTCTAGAGTTTATTAAAAAGTTTTTCTTCAGGTGCCTGGCTGGAGGGTGTGTCACCTTGGCCAGCACCATGGTGTTTCTGGGATAGGTCTGGGATTCCAGCTATACATATGCAAAGAGCAGTCTGAGCTCAAACCTGGCGTTCCTGCTGTTTGAGTTTGAATGTGCTTGCTTGTTTGAGGTGCTGGTGATGGTTTTCTCTCTCTGCTTGTACCTGTGAAAGGGGGCCAGCCTCTTTCTCCATTCTGGAACTTCCCCTGCATCTGTTACTTCAATAAATACTTTCCTCTCCAAACTGTGCCTGGTTTGGAGATTCATCCCAGTGGTGTGGCTGACTATGACATGACCTGAGTACTAACTTTCATTTCTCTCTTCCAGATTGCTAATGCAGTATGACCAGACTCCTCAGGATCCTGCTGCCATGATGGACTGAACCTTCAAAATGCCAGTCTTTGTCATACCAATAAGGTAACTACTACGCCATGCCTTAGATGACCTTCCTTAGGTTTCTGTTTTCTACCTTTGGAAAGAATTCTAGGGCTCTCTCTAGGTTATGTCTTTTCTTGAAAGAAAACTATAGTCATCAAAAGCAGTGGGCCCAAGGTTTTGCTATAGGTCAGAAAACCACTCCATGCTCACACTGAAAAGACTCTGATACTATGCCACACCTGGGAGGTCTCTAGCATCCATCTTTTGTTTTTCAAGGTGAATCTCTTTCTGTATCCACTAATGTCAGTGAAGCATTTCCTCAGCATTGCTGGGGGGCAGGGTTCAGGTGGACTGAGCCATCCTTCTGCTTGCTGGTGCCCATGCAAGGTTTCCCAGCCCCAGAGAGAGACCATCATTAGTGGGGAGAGTTCTTTCTGACAGAAACAGTAGGGCTTAATCAGCTGTCTGATGGGGATGAAGACATCATTTTCACCAAGCCTTCCCTCTCTGCCTTTCAGAGAGCAGGATGTCGGCCATTGACCGTCTATAATCCTTGAGCACTGCTGGTTTTTAACTTTTTATTGATAGCTGCCATTATGATTCCCTCCCCCATGACTCTTCCCACTATTAATTAGACTCTGTTTAGTAATGCTGTTTTTGTTAAAGACAGAAAAAGGCCCCACAGAGCACAATCATGGCCGGTCTATCTAGTGTTTACCACAGAGACTGTATGACCCCCCTCACCCTAAGTCAGCTGTGTTCTATATGACTCTTAGACTGGTTTTCACTGGGTTTGCATCTCTGAACAGATCTCCTGCCTACTTTTCTAGAAACATTGTAAGATGAGCAGGAGAAGCACCCGAAGCAAGGCCATGCTCCCTCCCATGGAAGGAGTCAATGTGGCACGCAGTTTCTGAATCCTTCCCTGCTCTGCTGCCTGGTCTCTCAGGTGAGTGACTCCTTGAAAGATTCCATAAGCCTTTCATTTCTCTTTCCCTACACTCTGCTGTTGCAATGGGGAAATAGAGGCACCCAAGCTGGCACCTTTGTCATGCCCTGGGGAGTGGAAGATCTCTATGGTTGACCTCTGGATATATTTTCCTTCCCCGCATCAGGAAATGTGCTGGGCCTGCACTTTAGATGCCAGGGTGGGGGTTGGAACCATATGTATTCTAAGTCACAGCAAGCTCAGCTACCTTCCTGGGCAGTAAGCCCCCTCGATGCAGAGTCAGTATTGCAGCTCTGCTCTGCAATACTGCAGATTTACAAACTGCTGCTCCACCTGTGGGAAGCCCACTTACCTGGAGCTCAGGCCTTGCAATCAGCAAAGAAAAGTTCTTATTTTCCTCACTGGTCAGAAGAGCCACGGCCTCTTCACGGTTCTGTACCTCTATCCCATTAATCTAAAAATAAAACATATTAAGGTGGATGTCTGTCCAGAACCATTCTGTCTTGTTTCAGACCTGTAACTGTCACCATTTGTAGCTAGGACATAGGAAGGAAAGACCTTGCTTAGTCTAACACAGCCCTGTGCTTGATGAAAGAGCCTCCTTGGGTGAGGAACCTGGGATGTGGTGACTCCAGAAGACCACACTGGGAAATACGTTTTTGCACAGAAGGTATGTCTGATACACTAGCAAGGCAGGAGGGTTGATGGAACGGGTAATGGCATTGTTAGAGATAGCTTTTTAATAATATAGAAAGCAAATAGCAATGTGTCTGAGAACATTAGGGAAGTAGAAGTCAGAGAAGGGAATGGATTGTTCCATGGAGCTTATCTGTGGAAGGACTCTGTGCACCCACTCCTACATGCTCGTTTTGGTGGTAAAGGTCAAAGGAAGACTGTAGCAATAACCCAAGGTGGCATTCTGAAGACCTGAACCCCTCAGGGTCTCTTTCCTGGGAAATTATAGCAGTGGAGGAAGGAAATCAAAATTATCATGGTAACATCCACAGGAAGTGAGAAAAACAAACTATGAATTAGAAACAAGCTAGGATGTGCAAGGTGGCACCTTGTTCCTACATGGTAAAACCCAAGTCAGTTTTCTGTGACAGTCAAAAAGGTTATGCTCCCAAAAGAACAAGTTGTTTTCACTTGGCCTAGCTAGAAACACAGGACTCGTGGTAAAGATGTTACCCTTGGAAATGATCCCACAGGATGGTTAAATGTAAATTAATGAAATTTCAGAATTCTCAAATCAATTTTGCTAAATTTTCCTAATGAGGTTCCCGCTTAGGAATGAGACTTCTTTGAGGTACTTAGTCCAAAATGACTCAGAGAAAACGAGCATTATCCTGGATGGTTTCCAGGATGGAAGCTGAAGGCCTGATGTCTGTGTCCCGGTTAATGTACTGCAAGAACTTCCTGAGATGGAACAGTTTGGTCTGAGGTCCTTGTCCTTGACATTCAGAGCTATCACTACCACCTCTTTGTTAAGTGAACCTACCTGGATGATGCGGTCTCCTTCGCGGATGCGCCCGTCCTCGGCTGCTATGCTGTTGGGGTCGATCTGAAACACACAGCAGACTGTCAGCTCAAAGCTGGACATGCGTGAAAATGAAGCTCTTCCCAAGGCCATCTTGTTTGGGGCTGTGTGAGGCCAGAGGGTAACTTCAACTTTGTGCCTTAGCCACTGTGCACCTTTACTGAGAGTCTCTCACTGGCGTCCCAGGGATCAGAAGTGTGTGCCATCATACCAGCCTGCTTTTTAAAAATATTTTATTTATCTTGAGAGAGAGAGAGAGAATGGGCATGCCAGGAACTCCAGACACATGTGCCACTTTGTGCATCTGGCTTTTCGTGGGTACTGGAGATTCGAACTCAGGTTTTCTGCTTTGTAGGCAACCACCTTAACTGCTAAGTCATCTCTCTAACCCACCAAGCTGTTTTTCTTATGTGAGTCCTGGGCCTGAAACTAAGCTTCTGATTCTTGCAAAGTAAGCACCTTACTGAGCTATCTCTTCAGCCCTGAAAGGCCATCTTTAACACAGTCATGCCCACCCTGCTTTTCTGTTTTGCTGAGAGCCCTGTCCACTCGAAGGGCAGGGGGAGACACAGCTGCTCTCGCTGGTCACACAGTCATTAAAAGCAAATCAGTGACATCAAACAGGTGAAAGGTCCCTTCATTATGTTGATTAGCAACCTTACCCTGATTATTTTACACCAAATGCTCATGTTAAATTTTGGAAATTAACTTTAAAAAGGAACTCTAATTGGGACAGGTATGAAAAGATGCTTTAAAAGACAATGAAACCAAATGCAAGGTGATGTAGGTGGTGTTTATCCAGGAGGATGATCATTAAGTCTGGCAAACACAGCTCCTGCCTCACCCCACAGAGGCAGATTTGATTTCCTTAGGACATTGTCTCCCCACTTAGAAGGAAGGGTGTGCATAGTAAAGTGTCCATATTAAAATCACTTGCTTTGTGTTTCTAGAAAGATCACTGCAGCTTTCATTTGTGTGCTTTGATAAGTATTCATGCATCACTTCAGCCCCGAAAGTCATGCCCACCCTGCTTTTCTGTTTTGAGGGAGAGAGACTTTCTTACATGAACTTCACTGTGTATATAAGGAGAAGGGAGAGACAGACTTTAAAATGTGCAAGCGATTCTGTCCTCCATTGCACTCAGCACACTTGAGCTAGGAAATGCGAGTTTGCTCTTCCCTCGGGGTTGAAAACACAGACCGTGCAAACGACTCCATTTTATGGTTGGTTTGAGGCTTCTCAAGGGTAATTTTATCTTATGTACCGACATTGGAACTTAACCTCCCCCCTCCTCCCCCCCATAAAGATGCAACCCTATGGAGTGTAATGAAAGGAACAAGTAACTGGTCTGTGTCCTTCCTTCCAAAGATCTCTTGAGGAGCTAGACCTAAGGGTGGTGACATATAAAAAGAAAACCATATAAACATTTGTTAAAAATTAGTTTTGGTACCTCACTTATATAAATCCCGATGTCGTCTTCGTCGTCGGTCCGGTAGCACACAGTGAGGCCCAGCTTGTCCTGGCTGTTCATTCTGTAGAGGTCCACTTCCTAGACAAAGAAAGCCCTCCGGTGAGGCTCCAGCCAGCAAGGAGAGCTGGGAGCATGTCAAAATGCTTGGAAAATATTTTAAGTGATGAACTGAATTTCTTTGCATTCAGCTGTGTAGTTGGTTAACTTACTGAGCAAAAAGTGATTATAGACATGGGATCAATGCCATGGGCATTTCTGACCTCTCAGTCAATAGAAAGTCATTTTGAAAATAGTTATTCTATTGATCTTCCCTAAGAAAAATTACCCATATTTCAGTCAGCGTCAAGACCTCAGGGGTAGGGCTTTTAAAAAGCATTCTTTCAATGTCTGCCGCAAACAATAATATTTCCACACCCCAAACACCCCAGCCATTTTGGTACAAATGTTTCCAGCGTGTTGGGTTGGAATATTTCACACTGCATCCCTTAATATTCACGGGCATAGAACTTGCGAGCAGATTACGCACAAATTGATCCAAGAAGGGAGAGTAACATGATAGCGTGCAATTAATGCCTTCCACAACAGCTGTGATAGTTACAGTTGGAAATTACTTTCAGCCGCTGTTACTGCAAATTAAATAAGATAAAAGCAAACGGAGCCCAAGCAAGGGACACACGAGGACAGGCAGTGTTATTGTATCTGCCAAATAGCCTGCACTTCAGAATGAAGTCACAGCTTTGAAAATCCTGGGAGTTCTGGGAGGACACTGGAGAGTCTCTGAAGGTGTTTACAAGCCTAGTCACGCTGCCACCTACTCTGCTAATGTCCTGCGATTTTACAACCAAGGTGCAGGTCTCTGAGGGCCACCTGATGCAAGTTGTTTGGCTAATTCTTTATTCTAAATTTTACCATGCTTGCTTGCTAACCAGGAGGACGAAGGGACCCTGAGATTGGGTCTTCATGCTGTACTGTCTCTAGGGACTATTTCGAAGTGGCCTCTCTAGAAGCCCTTGGTGGGGAATAGGGAGGGCACAGCTTCCTCTGTGGAGACCCAGGCCTCTGTTATGAGAGGTGAGATGCCCAACACCATAGACAACTTCTAGGCAGGAGAAGCACAGGTGCGAAGGCCCTGGGCCAGAACAGGTGGGGTGATTGACATAGGCAAGTGTGAGGAGCTCAGATTTACTGGACCCTCATGGGACTGCCATGACTGCATGGGAATTTTAGCAGTCTCTCTGACTGACCTTTGGAGTCTAAGGTGGTGATGAAGGGAAGGCCTGTAGGCAAATCCAACTCTAGCTCCATCTAGAAGCTTCTTCATGGGGATTGTTCTTTCACCTAAGTCTGTTGCTCACTAGCACATGTGGGGCAGGGAGATGAGGCACATGGAGTTCCTCAAACCATGCCTGACCCAAAGAAACCCACTGTGAGTGGGGCAGTATAATAATTAAATGCAGGTCATAACAAGTAACCCGTGGTTACAACAAGCTGTTTGTGGCAGAGTGCCCCTCCTTAATAAGCTGCCTCTCATTTATTTTCTGATCACTGATATGTTAATTAACTCAATAACTTCCTAATGGTGGTTCTAACAACATGGTAAATCCTCATTAAATGAAACTCTTAATTTCTGATAATTGCACTAGATGGAAATTTCTTTCATCATTTTTGAGAACAATAGTAAGCCTGGGCTTCAGTAGCACATTTAATTATGAGGGCAAATTCCAATTTTGGAATAGCCAATTTTCACCCTACAAGAAGTTGTCAATTATCTCCTTAGGTTTCAGACGCTTCCCCAGGTCTTGCTTCCTTTGAGATTGGGACAAAGGAGACTTCCTTAGTTTGAGTTGAGTCTGAGTGCGTGAAAGTTCCTCACTGGACAAGTGCTGTCGCCATTCAAATGCTGCCGTGGAACCCTGAGCTCCTGTGGGAGCCATTTGGCTGTGGAATGGGTCCACATACAACTAGACAGAAAGTGAGAGGAGGCCATGTGAGGGTTTGCTCTTCCTGGTCGGCTGCCATCTCTTAAGAAACCTGAAAAGATTTGCGGTAGCTGCCCTTGGCTTTGCCTCAGCATGCCTCAAAGTGTGCTTCATACTCACAATGAGGGAAGCGTTTAGAAGACGTTTCTATGCATGTGGACATTGTGTTTTAGCCGACTTGTTTCACCATGGAAGGTGTGCACCAGCTTCATGTGGTTAAGACAGCTGTCTGTTGGGTGAGTCAAATACTCCCGGGATGTCCTGGTCAGCAGCAGACTGAGAGCAAGCCAAGGAAGCTTATCCTTTGGAGTCTTGGCTCTCTGGCAGCATATCTGTGATCAATCAGCCACATGTGAGAGCCAGGAGAAAGTCTGGAAATGCTGTCTTGGAAAGCGATCATGCAATGTATTAGGGGGATTCAGCTGGGAAAAAGGAAGACTCCTAAGAAATGTGATAGCTGGTACACTACTGCCTGGTACCGATTATGTAAATATCTGATATGGTAATCAAACCTTCCTTGAAAAGCACTTCCTCACTTTCTGGTCAGTTTGACTTGACAGATTTAAAGAAATATTAAGCATTAAAGGTTGACATTAATCCATGTTGCTACTGGTGCAGTATGTTTTTCCTGCTCATGTGAATCTGTACTTTACATATTTATAACCATGAGGAAAACTTTCTTGGAACAAAATCTCAGGCTGGAATAGAAATGACCCTGAAACTTATTATTTGCTTTATAGTATTTTCTGCTGAATGCCTGGCCACTCAATCAAGGGACACTTCTGTATCCTTACTCACTTTTGGTTAGCAAAGTTGGTAGGGTCGTGCATGCCTAATCTCAAAGTTCTTGAGCCCTGAGGTAAACTGGCAGATGGAAAATTCCACATCTGATCTTATGTGATTGGCCATAGTTAAAACACAGGTATACTAAAAGTACTGAATAAAATTGCTTTATATATATATATATATATATATATATATATATATATATATATATATATATATATATATGAAATACATATGACTTTCATGTTAGACTCAAGTTCTGTCTCTAAGATATCTCACTATTTATGCAAATAGTTCAAAATCTGGAATGGTTTTTGTTCCAAGCATCTGGGATACAGGATGCTCAAACTGTTTAATCAGCCCCATGGTGGAGAATAAGGTTCTGTTACCAGGGCTGCTTCTGGTTAGGGGCAGCTTAGAACACATGGTCCCTCCCAATAGCAGGATAGTTCAACACTGCAGTTAGCTTTTGACTCCTCTTACTACCATGGAGACAGTCCCATTCTCAGTTTTCTTGGATCTGACTTAAATTTCATTCTTGGCATGGATCAGTTGCCCAGCCAGGCTTGCCTCTAGGAGGAGTCACAGACCATGCGTGAGGGGAAGACAGAGGACCTGCTCTAATCACTTCCCTTGAGGATCTCCAAGACTGCTTTTCTACCTCCCTGTCCAGCTGACTGTGAAAACTTTACGACCTGATCTTTAAAATAGACCCCCAAACCGCAGTACTTTGGGACTCATTTTCTATCTTGTTCTCCAAGGATAAGTGGTGCTGGATTAACAAGTGAGGGTCATGTACAGAGCAACTTAGAAGCAAAGAGCATTCTGGAGTTTAGGATGTTGGATAGGGTGATATGGGCACAACAGATCTGAACAAAAGCCAGAAAATTTGTCATGGAGAAGGCCCAGGATGGATTCCTGTCCCAAGAGGCTGTTGCTAAGCAGAGTGACAGGTTTTTAGAAACTCTTGAGAAACAGCCACACAAACACTGCTGCTGTCTTTGGCTCTGTAAACATTCATGTTTGAACTTGGCTTGAAGATTACAATAAGACATTAGTAGCCAAAGAATGACTTCTTCACTGAACATAAGGCAACAAGCTGGGATTCCATTGGTTTGAGCTACACACATACCCCTTTCCTAACAATATACGTGGTACCTCTACCTGCATTGGGCTTTACATACATTACACTTCAAACAACCAGCTAGGTCTTTCCTCTGTAGCAATCCTTTGGTCACTTCCTTTTGGTGACCTAATGCATCCAGAAACCAAGGGAAATGGGCTGATTGATCCAGCCTGAACTGTTTTTGCATGCATCCATGGTAAAGCAAATGGTGTCCTCTGAGTACTTTTAGAAAAAGACATCTATTTCCCATCCTTTGCCTAGTTATGACTGGGTATTATACACAATCAGATGCATCATGGGAAAGGACATGTGCAATGAATTAAAGCTTATATAACTCAAACCTATCAAAACCCCAAAGACCACCCTTAGCAACCAACTCTTTTTCCTAGACCTCATAAAATGAAGTCTCGAGAACTCTGTCTCAGGGAGCCTTCGGCTTTATTACAACATATCTAACCTTTGATTATGAATAAAGTTCTTTGTCACCTTGCTATTTGTGTGGGCATTTTTCAATTCTTTGGACAAGACACCAAAAACATGAAGACACCAGGTCCAGACATGACCCCTAACAACACAAGTGGTCTGTGCACAGTAGATGCTCAATGAAACTGAACAAATGAGCTTGAGACTCCAAGGCAAAAGAAGGATCTACATGAAAACTTAACTTGGCTCTGCCACTCATGAACAAGGTGGCAGAATGCCTTAACTTCAAGGAACTTCTCAGCTCTCCCATGGTTTCAAATAGGACCCAAGGTCTGAGGACACAATGAAAATCCCTCATATTTACTGGGCAGTTTATATTTTCAACATTTCTTTCTGTTTGTGAGCCAGGCTTGTCCAATTGAGCTTACAGCCGAAGGCATAGAGCTTATCAATACACATCTGTCATGATGATGGAGATAGGATTTCAAAGATGACCATTAATCAAACTGGTATGAATAATGCATTAGCCATAGCTGGATTACAGTCACCTCATGGCTGGTGTCCTGTTGCTTACTGGTCTAGATGGACTGGGTGATAAAAATGAATGGCTAAGTCTGACATTTCAGATGAAACTGACATGGTATTCCAATTAACAGTATTAAGGTGGCCATTCTACCTTGAGGTTCAAGCTCTCTGTTTCAGCATCAGCCAATTGAATTGAATCCTAACCCTAACCCTATGCACTCATTTGAATAGTTCATCTTCCTCGAGAAGCCTGACCACCACAATATGCTCTTCACCATATTGGGTCAAGACTGTGGTGCACATTCCTTTAATCATGAGATAATTTAAATAATCTCAACAGTTACTGTATCTGTTGTGCTATGTGGTACACAGTGATGCCTCTTAAAAAGATTGCGTTTTACCTTAAGGACCTTGCATTTGAAATAAGGTGACCATAAATTTATTTCTTCAACAAATATTTAGGTGCTCAAATGTAGCACATACTGTATGCCAGGCACAGAGATCTGAAGAGCCCGGCTCTCATGGAGCTTGTATTCTAGTTGGAAAGACTGGTAGGCAGTAGCTGTCTGGCATAGAGATTGGTCTGCAGACACCTCTGGAGGTGTGAGATTTGGGAAAAGCCTAAATGTGCCCAGATGGAGGGTGTGTTTCCTATGAGATGAGATGTGTCAAGGTCTATACAAAGAATGTTAAAAGCCCACGTGCTGAGGCATTCAGGAGAGGGCGGGGCAGGCCCTTTCTCTCACAGAGCAGTGGAATATTTCTAGGTAGTCTGTAGCCTCCTGTGGCACCTCCGGGACAACCTGCCCATCTGGTCTATTTCCATTATTCTGGAAAAGCCAGGCTTAGAGATCAGTTTATCCTCTTGTTGAAACTGTGACTTCCTTTTCCTTTCTGGTCCCTGAATGACATAATCAAAAAAAAAAAAAAATCCAGGTGACAACAGCTTTGCAAGCTGGGAAGAATGCTACCGCTGAATCACCAGGGAAATTAAAACAGTAGCGTAAGGAAAAAGCTTCCTTCAGACATCTATTTTCTTTCTTAATTGCCGACAGGAAGGCCTGGAGCAGGTGTTCAGTACCTGCAAATTCATGAGTAATTATTTGGCTGTTCAGCCCTGGAGCATACTTGGGAATCATCCCTTTAACTCTAAGCAACTTCACAATAACTGGGATTTGACACTTACC
Source organism: Zapus hudsonius (assembly GCA_004024765.1). Lineage (NCBI taxonomy): Eukaryota > Metazoa > Chordata > Mammalia > Rodentia > Dipodidae > Zapus > Zapus hudsonius. The sequence goes on from PVHP010000483.1 coordinate 126,851, forward strand.
TAAATATGATCATTCTGTGTACTTTAAAAGGGGCAACATCTGTTTTTCTCTGTGTACTGGCTTCATTAGCATCCCCAGTACTCTCCTATATATTTTCCATGTACGGGATGAGCTGCTCTGTCCAAGATGCTGACTTTCATCTCACTCAACTGGGGTGATGAGCAGTGAGTTGAGAATGCTCCCCACCAACCTTCTGAAACCAGATCCAAGCAGTCTTGTTGGTTGGAAGCTGGGGTGTCAGGTGTGTACCAGTCTTTCTGAAAACTAGGTCTGTTTTTGGAAACTTGGGTCTTAGCAGGGAGGTTGTTCATGGATCTTCTTCAATGAACCAGGAACCTCTACCAGAGGTATAGCCACTGCTGTCTAATGGAGACTCCCTATAGTGAGCCTCAGTAGGACTGTTTCTGTCCACTTTGTGTCACTGCGTCAGAATACTTAAGACTAGGTACTTTATTCTGAAAAGGAGCTTGCTTTTTTTACTGCATGGTTTGGGAAGTACAGGAGCACAGTGCTGGCTTTTGCTGTGCTCTGGAGAGAGCCTTGTAGCTCTATCAAAGTATGGTGTAGGCCACCTGGCAGGAGCGTGTTTGAGAAGGAGAGCAGAAAGCAAGAGACTGTTTGTTGGGGGGGGAAGGAGGGGGCTGGCTTCACTTTATCAAGGCCTTTTCTCATCTGAACTAACACACTGATACTTCTGAGGCAGTGCTCCGGTCTAGGAAGCCCAAGCTCTTCAAGGTTCCCCACCTCTTCTTACAGTCATGCTGGAGAGTAAGCCTTCAGGACATAGGTGTATTCCATCCCTACTTGCCCTCCTGTACTGAAGCGCCCCCAGCCTCTGCCATTACCACCTCACAACTTGGAAGGAGCCTTCACTCTGTTGCAAGTCTTTAGGGAAGGCTCAGCCATGTCCAGCCTATGATAACTTCAGTGTGTAGGGACAGTGAGAATGGCTGTCATGACCTGACAGCACAGCCCAAGCTCTAAGGTGTGACTCAAAAGCACAAGGGGACATGGAGAATGTGCACAGGCACACCTGGGGACCCTGTTAAAGTTCAGACTCTCCTTGTGTAGGTCTGCAGACTATGACAAGTCCCTTCCTTTGGGAAGAAAGAATCAGTTTGGACTAGACTAGACAGCATTGGTCCTAGCTAATTTCCTTGAACAGACAAAGAGGAGCAGCCTGTTCTGGCTAACAGTCCTTGGAAGGCCCCAGTGGTAAATACCAGGACTCAATAACACTGTCTTGTATTCAGTGCCTTGAATTATAATCTTTGTGACGGTTGATGCTGACTTTCTGCTTGAGGCATCACCTTAGTTTAAATAAGTTGAAGGGACGCCCACTACTTGCTCTTTAGGTTACAGTATGCTCTTGAGGATTTTATGTTTTTGAACCTAATTTGGTTTAGCCTCATGCTTAAGCCATTCCCCTCGCCCCTTCCCTTATACCTCATTCATAACCTCTCACTTCTTTCTACTAGTCTGCATAAAGAAAATGGACAATACACTTGGGTCAGGAGAACCCAGCTGAATACTAGGCTATCCATGGTCCCCTACCACAAAGACTGATACAGACGGCCCACGGAGGAGGATATCCAGCTGACTGGGGATGGGGAAGGGGGGCAATGAGAAATTGGGGATAACAACTCATTGTTGGCCCACTAAACAATGTAACTCATTGTGGACAATAAAAAAAAAGTTGAAGAGAAACAAATTACAGTTCTAATGACAGTGATGGGCAAAACGTTATAAGGCAGAATGGTCCAAATCGGGCAGATGCAGTGGTGTCTCTGTGAGCCATGAACCTCGTGACACCACACAGGAGCTCTTCTGTCAAGTCTCCTTCTGTTGCTGAGGATTTGTCTTTGACTGAGAAGTGGGGTGATATAAAAGATAGGCTCACAAGAGTCATCCATATACACTGATTGCATGGGTTCCAAGTTGTCAATGGGACTTCCTGCACTAGCTTTTCACATTCTGCCTTGAGGACTTGACTCATTTGACTTGAAGGAGGGAAGGAAAGCTCAGTGGTGCCTTTCACAGGGAATGACCCACAGAGTTTCTGCCTTTGTTAATTTTACCGGCATCTCCAAGCTACATATATGTGTGGAGAGTTTAGCATTCTGTGATCTCAACAGAGACTCCCGAAGCCAGAGGAGGCCACATTACCTACCTCCAGTTCCAACTCCTCGCGGTCCATGTCCTGATGGAGGTCCCCCATGTAGTCATTTGGCTCATAGTATTCATGGGCTGAGGGGTGCCTGCAGAAAACAGAGATCTCTTTCAGACCCAGTTTTCAGGCTTAGTGTCTATTCTCCAGGACAGGAGCCTTTCAGGTCTCTCTCCCCAGTGATGTGGCTGCCCACAAGGTCAGAATTTCATCCCAATATTGCTCACCATATTCCAGAAAGCCCACTTTCTTTGGAAGAAAATGTCAATTGAAGATGAGTTGAGCCTTGTAGTTTCCACAGTCCATCCCCTTGCCCTCTGCTGTGGAGTACTTTCTAGCTCATCTCTAGGCAGGAGATGGGCCCATGGCTTGCTGTTTTATCTCAAGGGAGAACGAAGCTCAGCTCGAACAATCAAAGACATATGCTGGCTTCTGAAATCATTTCCAAAGGCTGTGATGGAAACTGCTATGCTCTTACCCAAGACAAAAAGTCTTCAAACGTTCTGCCCTGGTCACACGACAAGAAATGCTTTGGCCCCCACAGCAGACATCAGTGCTCATGTGTGTATGTGTGCATACATGCACTCCCATCCTGTTCCTCTCAGACAGCAGCTGTAAGAACTGTAAGAACTATAAGAGCTGTGGAACCAACATCTCCGAGAAATGTCCTTAATGAACCATTGGATATGGGGTGAGGATTGTGACACACTTGGTGCGTGGCTCTGGAGGAGCTTTGGGTCACAGAACAGATGCTGTCTTCTGCCTTGAACTGCTGTTGGCTGGGGACCTAAACCTCCACTTTCTCAAAGGTCAGGCAGCAATCAAGGGGCTCTGGGTGTCCCTCCCGTGCACTGGCTTTGCAACAACCCATCAGACATGAGTGCTCCCTCAATAAGGGCTGCCCTTCCATTTTCCAGACAGATCCATCAGGCAAATATACTGCCGGCACTTAAGGGGCTTTTAGTCCTGAGGATCCTGTGGGAAGGTCTGGCCTTTCAAACATCTACCTAACTCTCCCTGCTCATTCCCAACATGTGCTCTTGCCGTTGTCTGACCTGCAGTCAGAGCTGGAGAGGCCTGACCTCTGCTCTCTTCTGACATTTCCCAATTTGCCTCCAGGGATAGGTCATGTCATGTTAGCTAGACTGAAGAGGAAATTAGGGGTTTGGCTTCTAAAAGGGCTGTCACTGTGACAGTTCAACACTGGAGAGTCACAAGTGCCCTTAAAGGGTTCATCAATTATGTGAAACAGTTCTGGTCATTACTTGTCACATAAGGGGTTTGTGTGGCCAGCTGGCTCTCAGGATCAGCGGGGACACTGAGGGTGTGCTAGCTAAGTGCTGAGGGCTGGTAGCTCTGCCTTTCTACCAAGCACCAGGACCTTATGGGTGCCTGTAGCACCCCATCCACACAGGAAGGGTAGTTACGACAAACAAGGGTGACAAGGGCTCGTTGCACACTTACACTCTGTGAACTGTGAGTCTTACACGAAGGCCCTGTCTTCTCCCCTTACAGGCTGTCAACCACCCTGGAACTCACTTTTGTCAACCAGAGAATTAGGCCTCGTTGCAGATGACAGCTAACCACTCTGTCCAGGAGATGAAAAGCAAGCCTTTGTCTGGAACGTGACAGAACCACGGGGAATGCGTGAGCACTCAGCTAGTGGGTGACTGATAGAAATCCAACAGGTAGCACTCAAAAAAAGATGCATGGAGCCAATTGTCTGAACCCAGATGGAGCCAAGATGGGAAGAGACAGGGAGGCTTCGTGCCAGCTCCAGAGCCCCTTGGATTGCAGTCACGTGTGATGAGCTAAATTTAACTGGACGTCTTTAAACCAGCACTGTTGGAAAGTTTTTAGCTTTTCACTTTTTCCCCCTCAGTATATTTCAAGTCAGTCATGAAATTAATGATCACAGCTACTGTTTATTGAGTGCTTACCAGATGCCATGCTGAGAACTTCCCACACATTATTTCATTTAATCCTTCAACAGTCTTATGAAATCTATATGATCTTTATCCCTATTTTAATACAGTTATAAGAAAAATAAAGCCCAGGGAAATAAAGTAAAGTAACCCAGGCTCCCAGGTAGAAATGAGCCTGGGTATCACAGTGGTCTGACTTGGGCTATTTCATGTCTTTCACAGGTAATAGCAACATGGAAAGAAATTAATGTGGTATGTTGCATCATACTAATATTTAATTGGTACTTATATGGGGTAGGTGTAAGCTTAATGTATGGACACAGATTTGAAATTAGACCCAAGAAAGCATAACCACCAGGGCTTCCTACACTCACAACCTCCTTTGTCGTCTACTTAGAAGAACAATTGGCATCCCTCTGGTGGCAACAACAAAATCTTCAAATTACCATCCACGGTGATTAAATTTTATTCTGAAACAACTTTTACAACATTTGTAAGTAATTTTGTTCTAAGAATATAATTTGAATAACTCCGCTCCAGGGTTATAATAAAGTCATTAATATGTCAGAGTGGTTCTGAGCAGGATTCGATTTATTGCCTCTATAAACAATAAAGTTAAACACGGGTAACTTGGCAGAAAATTATAAGACACATTCATTTCTTTCCCTCTTCATGGAAGAGAAGAAGTCAACTTTCCCAGAGTGCTTTGCAAATTGGCAAGTTACGGCAGGGTACTTACTCCTCGGGCAGCAGGTAGGGGTCCAGCACAGGTGGGGTGGGAGAAGACATCTTCGTCAGGGCCATGATGTGTTCAAAGGTGATGTCAGTTTGGGTGCCCGTGTCTACCAGCTGAGACTCTGAGGGTGTGGTGAACATTTTGGTCCGAGGAGTCCTCCTTAGCACCTGTACCACGATGGGCTCCTTGGCTGTCTTGAAAGCTTCCACAGCCTGGTCGTGAGTCGCTCTGGACAAGTCTTTACCGTTGACCTGCAAAGACAGTGGGAAAAGGATTACCATAAAGAAGAAACTGGAGAGATTGATACATGGCTTTAGAGCTGCATTTAGATGGGTGTCATCAGCCAAACGGAAGAAGCAGGTTGGAGGTATCAGAGGACTTCTGGTTTCCCAAAGACTGGCTGAAGGGAAAGGGAAAGACTGGAGGTAAATAGATCCAGCATTGAAAAATCAATCCCACAGAGGGATGTCTTGGCCTCCTACCAGAATTTTATCACATACTAAGCTTACCTGTGAAAGAAGGGTGCCTTGGGCTTCAAGCCTTTATCAGGCCATGATCACTAACTAGAAATTAATTACACTGTTACGTTTCCAAGGTGGGTATTTTTCCAGCTTATGTCAAGTGATACTAGGCTCCCTTTTCTTTAAAAAATCCATTTCAAGGGCTGGGCTCGAAAGCTTGAGGACCTGGGGTTCTCCAGGGCCCATGCAAAAAGGCTGGACATGGCACTGCATGTCTGTAATCTCAGTGCTGGGGAGATGGAGGCTCATGGATCCCTGGGGCAACAAAGGTCAATGGCATTTCTGAGGATGCTATCTGAGGTTGTCTTTTGGCCTCCACTCACATACACGCACAAAAAAATCCATTAAGAATATCAAATAGGGCTGGAGAGATGACTCGGCAGTTAAGGCGCTTGCCTCCAGTGCCTAAGGCCCCAGGTTCAATCCCCCAGGACCCACATAAGCCAGACCCACAAGGTGGTGGCCCTGGTACTCTTGTTCTCTCTCTCTCTCTCTCTCTCTGTCTCTCTCTCTCTCTGTGCTTGAAAATGAATATTAAAAACGAATATCAAATAAATAATAGTATAAGCCCTATGTGTATATGTCAAATATGGAGAAAGAATGCAAGTGACCAGTAGTGTGATTTTAGCTGCTTCATCCACGCTGTGGTCCCAGTGTTTGCATTCACGGAATGCCTACTGGCAACTGCATGACTTAAACTTAAATATTGTCCTGGGAAGTTGAAAGGGTCAAAACTATATTTACCACTGTCCTCTATAGCTGCCAGTAAATGACAAGTAAAAACCACACGGTGAACCATAGCGCTGTTGGCCTCAGAGTTCTCCCAACGGTACCATCAATACTAACTCAACACAGCTCTGTCTTTACACTAGCTCCTACAATATGAAGCAGAAAACTGATTTCTAGACAATGAAGTCATTACAAACAGTGCAGAAGTTCAACTACTATTTAATTTCTCCTCTCTCTTCCCTTTCCCCATCAAAGAAAGGAATTGTGTTCAGATAGTTTGGTGACATCTTATGACTGAGCTGTAGGAATCTTATTTCCCAAGTGGATGGCTAATGACATCAAATACACAATGATGGTTTATGAAAGGTCCTCCACCAAATACATGGCTGCAGAAGTTGGGGACCTCCTCAGAACTTTCTGTAGAGAACAACACTGCGTGACTCTACTTACTCCACCTAGGAGTCCCTTTATCTGAGTCTCTTACAATCCATTCTCTCAGTGTGCATCTCTTAGCCATGAGAAACATGAAAATGTACCTACTGGTGTCAAAGTAATTTCCTGCCTGCCACACGGTTTCCCTGAGTGTGTACTGCCCTTCACGGCATACTGGCAATTAGTGCCATGAGTTGGGGCCTGATAGAGTCTCTTTGTCTATGAAGAGCCCTAGTAAAGACTCTATCGCTGTTTTCCCCCTTCTATCACATTTGCTCAAACTCTGCAGAATAACAACTATGACGCTGGAGAGCCTTGTAAACAACTGTTGAGCCGAGGAATGGATGTCGGAGTCTTTCTCTGTAATGAAGATCCAGTGAACACCACTGGAGGTTATTATTAATGACTTGGATTCACTTACATCGTGAGACAGGCATGACGAGAACTCTGAGTCACAAAAGGACACAAGTGCAATGGTAAATAAGGGATGCTCCACCACCAGACTCAAATCCCCCACCTTCTAGGATGCAGCAAACAGAACGGTTTATGCTACAACTGCCTCTTCATGCCTTCCCCTTAGAGAAGTAATGAAAACACAGGAAGGAATTGTTTCTAGGTTGCCAAACCAGATACCCATCATGACTTCCTCCCGTGGATTGGGAGGATTTGAGGTAGGGAGATGAAAAATCACTTAGAAAACGGGGACATTCAGTGGTGGAACAAGTGTCGTATGGCTCGCTCGGATGTAACACAGAGAATCAAAGACATGTACATTGCTATCCAAAATGCTAGTACTGAAGTGTTCAAATGAAAGAAACAAGCTCTGGCCTGGCAAGTAGGGGAGGGGTGGAAGAGGAGGGAGAATGAATATGAAATGGTTTACTGAAGGGATTCCAACTCTCTGGCCATGTGTATTCTTGGGCTATCAATACATGCATGGATCTTTAGAGGCCCTGACGGGATTCTCAGGGCTAGGGAGTGGGGCCTTCAACAGATAAATTTTATAGGACTTGACCCCTGCCACACAAGCTTCTTGACAAGGTATTTTCGGGATCATTACATTCTCTTAAAAGACGATGAGACGAGGCGGGAGTTTACCATCCTAGATGATCCATTTTTGCAGCGAAATTTGTTTTGAATTACCTTGTGCACATAACACTTATTACCCTGTCATGCTGCAATCACATCGCTGAGAGACCCAGCGAGGGGATGACTCCAGTGCATGCTGGCAGCCAACCAAGAATGACAACTTTTATTCTTGGGATTAGCATGGCATCTCCATTACACACAACGGTGCAGATGATGGCTGCCATTATAGACGGGACGGACTGCGCATCCGGTGACGTTTGGCCCGGTCAAATTAAATATCATTAACTCACCCAATTGAGCATATTGCCTTTAAAACAGTTTATGTGGCTTTAAAACCAAGTAAATGGAATGTTTTGGAACAAGAAATGCTGATTGCAAAGTTTATCTTTATTATAAATTAAGTGCCTAAGTTATTCACCTAAGGCTCTGGCTGGTCCCCAGGGAACGAGGTGCAATTATGGTAAAAATCCAATCAGAGTAGCAGGCGAAACATGGCTGCAAATCTGACACGACACTAAGGAACCTTAAAGAGGTCCCTTAGTGCAAGGTCTCCCGTGACAAGAGACAATTAGGCTGGGGGCTTGAACGATTCCTTCCTGGTTATATGGAAGCCTGAAGGGCATAGCTGCTCTTCTCCACAAGGAGGAACTTGTAGCTGTCTCTGTAGTCATTCCTGAGAACCAATATGAAGCTGGCCCATATTCCATGTGGGGTTGAAGTTCAATGTCACCCTATCTAATTTTACTTGTTTGTGCATTCAGCTAGTATTTGCTGAGGCAATTTCCTCTTGGCTGTCAGGGTGTCACTGGAAGTATTTCTTGGGAGCATGAAGCTACAGGACATGGGAGTCACTTCAGAAGTGGCCAGAAGAATGCATGGGGATGACATTTTCCTGAAACAATTCATGAGCAGGTTGACTTGGCCGAGGTGGCCAGACAGGCTTTAGATTGCACATATTAGGACAATCACTGCCTCATGACCCAGAAAGAGGCCTGACTGTCACAATCTCTCGAAATACCACTGCTTATTGCTGTCATATAGTTACCTTTCAAAAACCCAGGGGCCCAGGCAGGTTGCAAAGTTTCCTATAGCTTAATTGTAAGTGGTTGGGACTATTTTAGAAGATAACATGTGCAAAAGACATGCCACACTCTACTGAACTTTGGAAATGGTATCTATTTATGGGGAGCCATTGTATTCCCGAGGATTGGCAGAGCACAATCACTGTTTCCATTACAGGTGCAGATGACCCCTGAAGAAAATGCTAATGCAATTTGAAATTTCAACTACTATAAATTGTGCCCCTGGCTAAAATCCAACTTTATAGGGATCATTTAATTAAATACAGGGGCAGTGATTTTATTCTATAAAATATCACACCTCTGTTTTCACACTCATTAAAACTTAGATTCCACTGGAAGCAAGAGATGTTAAGCTCCAGAGAGAAAGGAAAAGGTCCCAAGCCTTGATTTAGGTTGGATAATTTTTTTTATTCAGAAAACTTCTGTGTCTTAATTTATTTCAAATTTATGGCCTGCTCTAGGGCTTGATGAAGAGAAGGTGACTTCTGTGAAAAATAGGCACTGTGGTAGTTAGGAAGAAATGTGGGTCTTGATGAACAATGGTTTTCAAAGACTTCGCTGCTAGGAGTGACACTCCCCTTCAAAGGTATATGCACCTGCAGATGTAAATATACACATACAGATGCATGCAAATATATACATACACATATGGGCATATGCATACACATGCATATACACTCATACATGTGCATCTTCATATATACAGATACATACACATATATACACGTCTATATACCATACATATAAGCACATGCATATGCATGTATACATTATTATGCATAAACATGTAGAGTACAGTTATATAATCTGGGTGCCATCATAGTGAAAACTTGAACCTACATGGGTAGCTTGGGTTCTGACAGGTACCTTAGTGGATTGTGTCCTGATAATAATTTCTCCTTATTCCATCTCCAGTATCTTGCACAGATGAATTTGTTGTCTGTGGCCTTTTCTTCTTCTATTGTGTGGTTTGGGAGATCAATATGAGGTCTTGAACATGTTCTGTTGCCTCGCCTAACCTCCTGGTTGGCAAACTTCTTCCATAGAGGGATCTTCTGCATGCCTAACTCAGCACTGCACATTTTAAAATCCTTTACCATTTTCCTAAAGAATATATCTGACTACTAGCCTCTTAATGATGAACTGACATATCTTAAAGGAACAGAGGCTCAAGACTATACATGTACTTATTTTGGAATTATATCTTAAAACACTTTGAAATGCTTTCTTGTCTAGTAACACTTGCACTTTGATGCATTTCGCTCATCTCCTTAGCACCTACCCTTCATGCCATTCCCATGAGATCTCAAGGGAAGTGATGGTGTGCACATGCCCATGAAACCCAGCCCCTCGTGGAGTCTTCTACTTTATTAAAGATGATCATTTAAAGCAGCCCAACATCCAATGGTGACCATGTGGAATGAGATGTCCCCACAGCCTTGTCCCTCTCTATTCCACATGGACACTCGAGTGTCCTCTCAGCAACAAGTCCCTGAATACCTAGTGAGAAGCATTTGTGAACTTCAAGTTACATGGAACCATTTCTCAATATGATCAGAACACCACCAAAGAAAGCATTCTCTGCTTTGAAGACAAGAAAGATCTTGGAGCATTTGCAAAGGACAAGGTGCACTGGCCAAGTGTTCTGAAGAGCCAGTAACAAGGTGGGGCCACTTCAGATGAAAAAAGACAGCTCTTCACATATTGCCAGTAAAGATGACAGAGCAAGACATGCAGCAGCTGCTCCCCCACAGGACTGCTGCTTCAAATGGCATTCGCTGACCAGTGAGAAGCCCACCCAAGCAAGAAGAGGAGTAGCTTGGGAGCTAGAGGCTGTAGAAGGGCTCTGGCTGTTACCAGAGCTGGAGTCTAACACAGGAGAAGCCTATGATGAGTTAGCCTCTGAACCCCCACATTTAAACCTTGGATATATGAGAAGGGCCCCTAGAGGCTCCATTACCTCTGTACCAACAAAGTCTAAGGGGCTTAAGCCTTTCTACTGTCTCCTCTGTCCTTGTATGAAAACTATCTTATTCTGTCATTTCTATCTCCCTGATGTGAGATTCTGTGGCTCTCATAAATAGCTTGTACAGACTTGGGTTTGTTAGCTGTTTTTCTATAACACTAGAAGGGCTGCCTAAAAGAAAATGCCTGCCCCCAAGCCTCTAATCATCAAAGGAAAAGACACATAGCAAAATTCCTCCATTCGCAGGACTAATTTGTGCAGAATTGGAGGGAATATTATAAATACTTTAAAGATGCTTTGTCAGAGTGATTCATCAAAGTTAGGAGAGGACCCTTCTTGGAGACTCATAAAATCACCCAAGAAACAGAGCTCCCCATGGACAGTCAAATTCCTGATCAGGTTGAAAGCTTAGTTTCTTGGGCATGATTGCCTAGATCTAAATGCAGAAAGTATCACTTCTGTGATCTATCACTGTGAACAGGGTATCCATTCACCTCTTGGTGTCAGTTCACTCATTTGTGAATGGTACCAGGGTTGATAGAATGAATCAGGCTCTGTAGAAAGACTATTCAAGGTTCATGTCCTCACCCACAGTGAGTGCTCAATGAATGCTCATTACTGATTATTATTGATGGTTTGGAAGTCCCCAGAGAACCCTCCATGCTGGTAGTGACTGAAGCTCCAGAAACCCTGGGTGAGAGTGGTCTTCCTGGGGCTCAGGATGAGGGACACAAAAGTTTAAGGCCTGTCAGTTTCCTCATCAGTATAGTGGTGAAGATTCAAGTCATTACCTCATAGATGACAACTAAAAAACAAGCAAAGCTCTTGGTTTAGTGAGTGATGCCAGCTGTCGTTACACTGTACAAACCTGGGCAAGTGCTGTAAATCTCCATAACCTCATCTGAAAACAGAGAGGGGAGGATGCTCAGCTTGGTACAGAACCTGGATGGTGGTCAGTACAACTAAACAGTGCCTACCACAGTAGTTACTAGCCTGACTCCACCTGTCAAATTTCAGGAAAAATAACACTCCAAATAAAACCATGTAAGAAAAACCATGTAAAGAACTTTGTGTCAAACTCATATCTAGGGGCTGGAGAAATGGCTCAGTGGTTAAAGGTGCTTGCAAAAGCCTGACTGCCCAGGTTTGATTCCCTAGTGCCCAGAGAAAGCCAGACACACAAAGTGGCATGTGTGTTTGGAGTTCGTTTGCAGTAGTTGGAGTCCCTGGTGTGCCCATATTCATTCATTCATTCATTCATTCATTCATTCTCTCCCACAATCTCCCCCCCATATCCCTCTCTCTCTGCTTGAAAATAAAAAAAATATGAAACAAACAACTCATGTCTATAAGAGGAAGGTCTTTACTGGGTCCTGGGACTCATCTAAAGGCTTGACATGCTGGACCCCATGTCCTAGGAGTCTATTCTGTGTCTTGCAATGAGCTTAGAGCTTTACACGTATGATAGTGTCATTGTTTCAGTTTCTTTTATCATTGCAGTGATCAAGTATCTGACATAAAGCAACTCAAGGGAGGAGAGGTTTATTTTGGCTTATAGTTTCAGGTATAGTCTCCAGGGTGAGGCAGGTGTGGCAGAGGGAGCAGCTCCCAGCTGTGGCAGATGGTGAATGAAGCTGACTGATCACACCTTGGAGGATCAGGAACCTGATAGAGGGGACAGTAGTGCCCATATGTTTTTTTTTCCTTTTCCCCCTTTAATTCCCCTTAGGACTCAAGTCCAGAGGATAGTGCTGCCCACATTCAGAGCGGTTCTTCTGGCCGCCCATAGTTAACTCTCTGGGAAAGCCCTCACAGCTATGCCTAATGTTGACTCAGTGTTCCAGATGTTCATTTAGCCATTCAAGTTACAATGGAAATTAACCATCACAAATCCACCTTTTGTCAGCTTGACACTCAAACACACCACTTTAAACCATAACATTTTACCCCTGACCCATAAATTCTCATGTTTATCTTATAATATAAAATGTATTAAGTGCATCTCTATGAGTTCCCAAAGTCGTCATAGTTCTAACACTGTTCAACAGCCCAAAGTCTCTTCTGATACTCTATAGACTCTTAAGTGTGAGCCCCTATAAAATCTCTTACATACTTCCAACATACAATGGCACAGAGCAAGCATTCCCATTCCAAAAGGGAGGAATGGGACATAGGAAAGAGTAGACCAAGATTGATATTCACTCAGTAGGACCAAGTCCAAACCATGCAGTTCTAGTCTGGTGTCTGGAGCCCAGGACGGCAGCATATATATGTGATCCACTGAGTCCCTCCAGCTCTACTTCCTAAGGCACAACATGGTCTTTTTATCAAACCAGCCCTACTTGGTGCTGAAAGCTTTCCTGGGTGGATTCCCCATGTTTCTGACATCTCCATATATGGGAGCCTCTACTTAAATCTTATTTTCACAGCTTCACTCACAACCTAATCACAGCTCACTGCAGGTAATCCAACCTTGGCCTGTTGCCTGGCCTCAGAGGCTTTCTGGAACCTTGGTGCAAGCCTCCATGCCTCACTCACTCTTGCATCTTGATGCCTGCAAAACCAGATATGGGCAATGACAAGATCTTCCAGCCTGAGATGTAGTCTGGCTCCCTTGGACCATGCTGTACTGCCTTCATGGCTGAATTCCCCAGGAGCTCCTGTGTGAGCAGGGTGCCTGGAGCCTCTTTTTGCTCAAGTATTCTCTTTTCAGGTGAATTTTTTTTAAGTTGAGTTTGTATTGTTATTCTCTTGAGCTCTCTGTGTGGAGGTCTCTTTCCTATTGTCCTTGTGTAGAGTGTGAGGCTTTTCTTAAAGCAAAGCTAGTTTGTCTGCCCTGGATCCAACTTTAACCTCAAATTTTCATGACTTGTGCTGTTTTCCTCCCCAGACAACACATTTTTCACATTTTTCTGCTCTCTCTCACTGTAACCCTTGGTAAATGGACTGAGTGATAACTACAGCCCAAATGTTATGGGATCTTAACATTTCTTCTGACAACAGATTCAGTCCATTACTTTTGAATTCAGCACCACTCGAGTTTTTAAAATACTGGTAAAAGGCAGTTAGATTTTGTGCCAGAATACAACACAAATGGCCACTAGCTCAGTTCCTGATTCCGTCCTTATTTCCCTCTGAAACATTACAGTCTACCTTTCTATTGACATTCTGGTCTTCTACCCTCCCACCAGAGTGGCCCATTGACCTCTGTACAAAGCCCTAGAGCTTCTCTGGCCGGAACCTCCAAACTTTCTACATTCTTTTCAGAAACCAGTTCAAAAGGCCCATGAACCATGTAGTTAGGGAGTCACAGCAAAACCCCATTCCTGGCCCCAAACTTCTGTATTACTTTTCTCCTTGCTGTGAACAAATACTTGACAAGAGGTAACTTAGGGGAGGAAGGGCTTCTTTTGGCTCATGGTTTGGGGGTACAGTCCACCATGGCAGGAAAAGCATATTAGAAGGAGCAGCTCACATCTGGTCAGGAAGCAGAAAAAGAAACACCAGTGCTCAACTGGCTTTTTCTTTTCTCCCTTTTTATTTAGTCTGAGATGCCAACACGTGGGATGGCGGCACTCACATTGAGTGGCTCTTCCCCTTAGTTAACCTCTCTGGAAAAGCCCTCACAGGAATACCCAAAAGAATGCCTCACCAGTACTCTCAAGCATGTCTCAAGCACGTCATCTACAAAGGTCACACAAGAAGGAAGCCTGCAGTCTGGCTGAGGAGATGGCTCAGCTGTTAAAGGCACTTGCTTGCAAAGCCTGCCAGCCTAGGTTCTATTCCCCTAAAGCCAGACACACAAAGTGGCACATGTGTCTGGAATTTATTTGTTGTGGCAAATAGGCTCTGTTGTGTTGTACCCATACTCTCTTTCTCCCCTCTTTCTATCTCCTCACAATTAAAAATTACTTTCATAAAAGAATCACACAGTTGAATTACAAAAAAAATTATGAAAAAAAGTTTGATGACATCTTAAGTCAGTTTTGATTTTGTGTTGGGTTGCATTCACAGCTATGCTAGGCTGCATGCAGCCTGCCCCTGCAGCCCAGGGTTTAGGTGTACCTGCAAAATGTTTCTTCAAACAAGTTGACAATCAGAATTAACCCTTAAAATCCCGTTTTCACAATCAGGACACTGGGAAGTAGGTGGTATTGTCTTTGCATCTCAGAAGAGGAAATAAAAGCTGGAGAAGCTGAGAAGTCCCTGGTGGTTTTGCAGTTCACCAAAGAAGATGTGGGGTTTCAACAGCCTGTGGGAAGAATGCGCTCTAATCACTGGGTCATGTGGCTGAAGGGTCAGGTGTGGAGCTGCAGATGTGGTGTGGAGAAAGGAGTCCTCATCAACAACATGGAGAGACACTGGCTCAAGGGAAGGACCTGGTGCTGGGGGAGAGAAACCAAGGTCCCTGGCCCAGGAGAGTATTGATTTCTATGTGCCTTGGTGTGGATGCCTAGGCTCGACCATGGGAACCAATGTGTCCTAGTTCTACTGACCTTCCTCAGGAGCTTGTGCTGGTGATGGCACCACATTTAATAAGCAGGGTGGTGAAAGTACTTGTCTGGGATATCTGCCACCCTGTTCCTTCCTACTCTGTTGCAGAATGGCTGAAAGCAAAGAGAATTCCATGCCATCTGTCAAGGCATCCACACTAAGCTAGTTCATCAAATCTCAGTGTGTGTGTCCTACAAACATCCGACAGACACTCTGCGAGCCCTTCTGATGGAACTGTAATTAAAACAGAAGTTAGGACAAAAGTAATGTCAATCATCTGTTCAAGCAGGAAAAAAAGGCAGTATCACACATTTTTGGAAGCCTTTGAATCCTAAAGAAAAGCAGGGCTCAGAAAGCAAATTTTGAAAAATGTCTATTACACATAATGTCTTTACTTCATATGCTTCTCATAACAAGATGATGATATTTCCAAAAGTCCTTTAAACCTCACAAGGTCAGGTGTTAAACCAGTGAACACCAGGAAAAACAGCTGAGCGGAACCCACTGCCACCAAGTCTCCTGGCTCCTATGGCCTCAAAGTTTTAGGGTAACCCAACCTAAACAGTAAGAGGTTTGCCTCATTGTTTTCTGTTTATTTTTCTCCAAAAACATAATTATAATATGTATGATTTACTTTAAAGCTACTTTTGCTTCTGCATAGCAAAGTTGTTCATTCTGAAGGAAGTGCTGCCCATACTAAACCACTACATTAGCAGCTCACACGCATCTACCTCCCCAACCCTCCAGGGCAGCTTAGAAGAGCCTGGGGCAGAAGGAGCAGGCTATCTTTCCTTTCCTTTCCTGCAGGAGTAATCCTCTTGGCTTGTCCACACCATTCAAAATGAATTAGAACAGATCTTCTCACGTGCCTTAATAGTCTTAAAAACATTATAAAAATTCCATATTGGGAATAAATTAGAAAGTTGGTTCAGAATGTGAAATATATATATATATTTAGGCTAAAGCTGCTTGGTGACACAGTCCTATGGCTTGTTTCTTTGATGGCATGTGACATTTAGTAAGAGCAGAGTGAAGGCCAAGAAGGTAGAGAACTTAGGCTGAGGGAGTTTCCATGCGGAGATGCCGATCACAAACAGGAGAATAAGACAGATGAAATTAGAAGAAGATAGTATTTTAGTCAGAGCTATGGTCATGTGTAAAGGTCCTGTGGCAGAAGAAAATGTGCTTATGAGGGGCTCTTGTGCCCAGAGGGCTGGGCTGGATGGGGGAGGGGGACACTGCTTTATATTGAGACTAAAGGTACCACAGATGGCACATGTAAGACTTTTAAAATTTTATTTGATATGTATTTAAGATGTATAATGTGCCTGTATGAAATGATTACTATGGTCAAATTAGCACATCACCACATATAGTTACTGCTCCTTTTTTTCTGTATTTTAATTAACCGTAGTTAATAATATACAGTTTAATGGAAATTTGCCAAGATTTAGGTACTTTTATCACTACACACCTGCACACAAATAGATCGTAAATGCTTAAGAAAGCTTAAGGGGGTGGGGATGGAGGGTTAAGAGCTGACAGGATCAGGAAGGAAACCAATGCTCAGATTTGCTTCCTAGAAACATGACCAGAGCCTGGCACAACCTGGAGTGGACCAGTGGGCAAGGACTTATCAGGTGGAGCTCTCTCCTTGCCACACTTGAGACCTTCCATTTCCTAGGAAGTACAGGCTCAGGCGGGGAAGTACATGCCTGAGGTTCTTAGCCATTGCACAGGACACTGAAGAGTTTGAACCTAGATTCTCAACTCCAAATATAGTTTCTTTGCTCAATTAAAATACTTGCTAAGAATTATCAAGAAGAAATACAAACCAAGCCAAGACTAGGAGCAACAAAGACATGGGAGGTCTTCAGGTCCTTGAGAGTGCTCTCTCCCGTTACCAGCCTTCTAGGTGACTACAGACTCCCCCGGGGTCTCTGTCCTGTTACCAGCCTACTAGGTGACCACAGGATTCCTCAGGGGTCTCTGTCCTGATACCAGCCTGTTAGGTGACCACAGGCTCCCTCAGGGGTCTCTGTCCTGTTACCAGCCTACTAGGTAACCACAGGCTCCCCTAGGGGTCTCTGTCCTGTTATCAGCCTGCTAGGTGACCACAGGCTCCCCTAGGGGTCTCTGTCCTGTTACCAGCCTACTAGGTGACCACAGGCTCCCCTAGGGGTCTCTGTCCTGTTATCAGCCTGCTAGGTGACCACAGGCTCCCCTAGGGGTCTCTGTCCTGTTATCAGCCTGCTAGGTGACCACAGGCTCTCTATAAGGGCCTCTGGTCCTCAGTCGTGCTCTATGGGGGCTTCCCTTCCTAGCCCCTGTGGATGGAGAAGGTACCAGGCTGCTCGGGTACACCGACCTGAGATGGCATTTGTTGCTGGAACCCTGTCTTTTTGTCTGTGGATTCGCCAACCCTGGACAATGTGAATAGTGTGGAGGATGAAGAAACAGTCACTCAGCTCTTCCCTGTGAAGTGAGCCACACAAGCTGTCCCACGACACACAGGACACCCTCCCTCCTCCCCACTGGCTTCTGAACCTGCTTCTGCATCTCAAAAGCCAAACTTCCTAACATTTTTTTTTCTTGCTGTGACCTTTCATGGACATCAAAAGCTCCAAATGATGGCATGATGAGCAGTGCCCCACACTTTCATTTTACAGATTTCCACAGTGATTATTTCCCCCTCCTCTCATTTCTCCACATGCACAAAAACTGCAGGTCTGAGTCTGCAGGTAACCATATGCCTGTGTGGTTCAGGCTTTCTCACAGAGTGTCAGAGTCAAACTTTATTGGGCTGACTTAGGGCAATGGTGTCATCTTGGAGTGATGGAGTTGGCATGCAAAATTAAAGCACAAAACTGGGTGTTTCTCTTGAACTTTGACCAAATTGTAAATTAAAAAATTATTTGCGTGTGTGTGTATACATGCAAATGCACATGTAGAGACAAGAAATTGACATTGGGTGTGCTTCCTAGTTGGTCTCCCACCTTATTTTTGTGG